>LGRX02005803.1:0-46734 GCA_001247695.2 Cymbomonas tetramitiformis
GGCAGTGGCTTTAGGGGACTGAAGCCTGGGCACTGAGTATCCTGCGAGTAGCCTGCAGTGTTGGGTAATGCGCTTGCAACCCCCTAACCCCCCGGCAGTGGCTTTAGGGGACTGAAGCCTGGGCACTGAGTATCCTGCGAGTGGCCTGCAGTGTTGGGTAATGCGCTTCACACTTAAAAGTATAGAACATCATGTTGCACTGCAACTGTTGTTTTGCACTAGTCCTACTTGGGGTCCCATCCACACGCATGCCCTCCAAGCCATGTGTTCCACGCCCTCCCGGTGGCCGATAGTTCATCAATCGGTTGTCGCCTTCTGGTTGACCACTCATCACTGATAGTAGTTCCCGGCACGGCAAGCAACCTCGCCACGTGGGCAGGGTGCGCGCTTGGATGCCACGTCCGTGTGGTGTCAATGTCACGATGACGTTTCTTAAAGAAGCCCCATTTTGCAGGGTGATCGTCCGGCTCACATTTGACCTGATGAGCCTCTTTGGGGGTACGGTGCATGTCGCAGGGCCCGCGTCCACGGCCGCGCCAACTATCCCACCAGCAACAGAACAGCCAACATCCTGGCACCCCACGAGCGACTCACCCACCCTCCGACCAACTGCCCCGACAAGCACGCCACCCGCCGACCTGCCGACCACAAATACGCCAACCTTTACTCCTAGCACCGCCGGCCCAACTACACCTCCTCCGAACCCCTCGCCATCAAGCAGCAGTCCCACCCGGGGCCCCGCCATGAACCTCACCACACATGCCCCAACATCAGGCGGTGTAACCGCACATCCAGCTGGGAGCCCAGCCACTTCCTCCCCGACCACTCACGCCCCGCTCACACAGAGCCCATTGCCGCCCCCCACACTGATGCCCATCACCTCCGCGCCGACGAGGCATCCTACAACGTCAGCGCCAAGTATGGCTCCGACCATGGATGGCTCCTGCCACGTTCTCGCCAAGCCTCTTCCCATCAACCTCCGGTCCCTCAGCGTCGCCCACAGCTGTGCCAAGCACGCCTCCAACAGCCATTCCGAGCGCTCCCCCCACCACCTCGCCGCCCTCCACTGCCCAGTCCACGATTTCTCCAGTCACGCTTGCGCCAATTACATCGCTACCTACAACCCCACCCACTGCTTACCCGACAACAGCTCCTCCCTCCACTCAGCCCACAGCATCGCCCACGAACTCCTCCGGCGCACCCACGTCCGAGCAGGCCGCCACGTGGACTTCGCAGAGCATCAACCTGCAGTTCACCACCATCTCCCTCCTGGATCTGACCGGCGACGCGACCTACTTCGCCTCCTTCAACGCAAGCTTCATTGCCTCGGTGGCCGGCGGCGCCAACGTGGCCGCCTCGCAGGTCGCCATTGCGCAGCTCCTGGAGGGGAGTGTCATCGTCTCCACGGCGATCGCCTACTCAGACGCTGACCTGGACGCTGGCGCCACCCCGGAGGCGCTCGCCCAGCTGCTCGGCAACTCGAGCGGGATCATCGCAATGTTTGCTGACTCCTCGCTGCTCGCGCCACACGCCCCGCACTGCGTGTTCCTGGAGGCGAGCGTTGTGGAGACAGGTGGCGCACCGAGCCTGGCTCCCACGGCACGCCTCTGCAGCCCCGTAAGCTGCGCCGATGGCCGGGGTGGCAACGCCTCATGCGACGATCCTCCCAACGGGACCTGCGTGAAAGGCGCTGACGCCAGTGAGGAGCTCCCCGCCGACGCGGGTGGGGTCCTCTCGCCCGCCCGATGCGGGAACAGCACCAACGGTGGATGCGATCCGCGCGTGACCTGCTCCGACGCTCCCGATGGCCTCGAGTGCGGGCCGTGCCCCGCCGGGTGGACGGGAGACGGTGCTGTTGGGTGCGGCGACGTCGACGAGTGCAGCGAGGGCGCGGTGTGCGACCCCCTCACCTCGTGTGTGAACTCCGACGGGGGCTACGCCTGCACCGACTGCCCCCTTGGGTATCGAGGCTCGGGCCATACGGCTTGCGTCGCCGCAGCGGCATCCTGCATCGAGGGGAACGGCGGCTGCGATGCGCTGACCAGCTGCACGGAGACGGCGGCCCCCACAGCCTCCGAGGTGGGCTCGGCGGAGCTGCGCTCGTCCTGTGGGCCGTGCCCACCAGGCTACATCGGCTCCAGCGACACCGGGTGCTTGGATGACGATGGCTGTGCGGCGTCGCCTTGCGACCCGGAGGTGCTGTGCGAGGACGTGCCGGCGCCGGGGCTCGGCTACGTGTGTGGAGAGTGCCCCTCTGGCTCGGTGGGCGACGGCGCAGAGTGTGAAGCGGATCCGTGCCGGGGCGATGCAAACGGTGGATGCGATCCAATGGTGTCCTGCGCAACTAGCCTGCACGGCGTGGTGGTTTGCGGGGCCTGTCCCGCTGGGTACACGAAAACCCATGGAGCGAGCGCCGATAACCAGACGAGCTGCGCGGACGTGGACGAGTGCGCAGCCATCGATCGTGGAGGGTGTGACCCCCTCGTGGCGTGCATCAACATGCCCGGGTCCCACGTGTGTGGGGACTGTCCGGAGGGCACCTACGGGTCTGGCGACGTGCGCTGCTTGAAGTCGAGCTCGAGCTGTGAGCATGACAATGGGGGCTGCGACCCGTTGACCCTCTGCCTCCATGAAGACGCACTACTGGCGGGGGGCTCCCCAATGGGGGCAGAGGGGTCGTTCTGCTCCGCCTGTCCGGCCGGGTACGATGGATCCGGCACCGCGGGCTGCGTTGACGAGGACGGTTGCGCGCGCGCCTCGTCAGGGGAGGAGGGGGAGGAGGGGGATGGGCAGCCGCGATGCTATGACGGTGGATGTGTGGACGTGCCAGCGCCCGGCACGGGGTACACGTGCGCGCCGTGTCCGCCGCGGATGGCCGGCGACGGCGTCACATGCGTCGAGAATCTGTGCTACTTCCGCAACGGAGGCTGCGAGGCGTCGGTGACGTGCACGATGCACGTGGCGCAGCAACTTCGCGTGTGCGGCGAGTGCCCGCCTGGCACCGCCTCGAGGCCCGACGCCTCGCTCTCCTCCGGCGTGCGGTGCGTCGACGTGGATGGGTGCCTGGAGGAGCCCTGCTGGCACCACGGGCCCTATGCGCAGCCGTGCGAGGACGTGCCGGCGCCCGGCACAGGGCGGCGGTGTGGCGCATGCCCGCCCGGCCTCGCCGCGGATCCCTCGAGTCGAGGCTCGGGGTGCGTCGACGTCGATGAGTGCGCTATGCAGGCGAATGGCGGCTGCTGGAGCACGCCGGACGAATCCCTGCGCAGCGCCTGTGTCAATCACCTTGGTGGGATGTCGTGCGGGCCCTGCCCTGCGGTATGTCGCCATCCACCCGAGAGATTCCTCGCAAGACGCAGAGCGAGTGAGGAATAGCATCATCCCTCCGAAGTGCGGAGGGCAGAGGCTCTCACCGCCCCTCGCGGTATCCCTGCAGGATGCTCCACGGGGCTGCATTTCTCTCCGCAGCCGCAGCTTCGCCGGCCGGCGGTGACCCATGTGTCGCTGTTCGATTGTGAGTGTAAACAGTCTTGGTCCGTCCCTTCGTCGTCTTTCGAAGGCATTAGTGGACGGATCTTCGAGATCAACCTTGAAGTGTTTCGGTGAAGTCAGCTCGCATCAAAGCTCCAGATGCCAAAGTCTGGCGCGCCTCTCCTCGAGTGCTGTGGGTACGCATGCAGTTCCGTTGGCCGACAGCGAAAGGAACGCCGCTGTGCCTATCGCGGTAAAGGCGGTTACATGCATTTCGCTGATGTCTCGAACCAGCATGTAACGTCATGTCTCTACTGTCACAGGGTTCACATAATTTGAGTACTGTCACAGGATTCACAGAATTGGAGCGCATGAAACCGCTCCGATTGCACTGCCTCAAAAAGTGAAATGGCGCCTTGTTCTCAGAGGTTGAACGGACGAGAATTTGCTCGGCTGGGGGTGGCGGTGGCGATGGGGTGGGGGGGTGGTAATTGCACGCAGGGTCATATCGGCACGGGCGCTCTTGGCTGCCGCGAGCTTCTCACATGCGCGGACAACAATGGGAACTGTGACGTGCTCAGCAACTGCACCGACGACCTCGAGGCGGGACACGCCCTCTGTGGTCCGTGCCCGGCAGGCTATGCAGGCTCAGGGGACGTGGCGTGCGTGGACATGGACGGGTGCGGTGCGGAGCCTTGCTTCCCTGGGGTGGAGTGCGCCGACGTCCCCGCCCCTGGGGAGGGGCGCGTGTGTGGGAGCTGCCCGGAGGGATACCGGGGCGACGGAGCGTGGTGCGAGGTCTGCGCGCCATTGGTCAGCCTCGTCCCTGCGATGACGACCACCACAAACGGCGCAATGAAGCGGTCCGCTACCAATCAGATCGCCGGCAGCTTCGACGGGATGACCGAGCCTGACTGCGTGGTCACTGAGGTGCGCCGCGAGAAGCCACATCGACCGGCGGCGTCATCGGGTATCTCGAAACGGCATCAACCGGCGGCGTCATCGGGTATCTCGTAGGGCAATTGCGAGTTTGAAAAGGAGTCGGTTGGAGGGGGGTCTGCGTTTCCAAAGCGGAGCAGTGTTGTCCGCATGGCGGCGAGCGTGATGGTGCGCTCAGCGGCCTCGAGGATGGCGGCGCGCACCAGGATGCTGTTCCCGCTTGGTATACTGTGGCGTGTGGGGCGTGTGTCACAGGGGGTGCAGTACAGATGGACTGCGGCGGCCTCGGGTGGATTGGTGACGTGCGCGTGTGTCACGAAGTGCGATCTGAGATGGTACGGCGGCCTCAGGTGGATTGGTGACGATACGCGGCGTTTGTCCCGGGGGTGCGGTCTGGATGGGCGCAGCGGCCTCAGCGGTGATTGGTGACGTGCAGGGCGTGTGCCACCAGAGTGCGATGCGAGATGGTACGCGGCGGCCTCGAGTGGATTGGTGACGTCACGGGGCGTGTGTCACGAAGTGCCGATGCGGATGGTGCGGCGGCCTCGAGGTGGATTAGTGACGTCTGCGGCGTGTGTCACGAGTGCGTCTGGGATGGATTAGGGCGGCCTCGGGTGGATTGGTGACATGCGGGGCGTGTGTCCGCGAGAGTGCGATGCAGGATGGATTGCGGCGGCCTCGGGTGGATTGTGACGTGCGCGGCGTGTGTCGAGAGTGCGATGCGGATGGACTGCGGCGGCCTCAGGTGGATTGGTGACGTGCAGGGCGTGTGTCACGAGTGCGATGCGGATGGATTGCAGCGGCCTCGGGTGGATTGGTGACGTGCGGCGTGTGTCCCGGTCTCGGTCTGAATGGGCTGCAGCGGCCTCAGGTGGTGGTGACGTGCGGGGCGCTGTCCGCGGGGTCTTGATACAGATGGTGCGGCGGCCTCAGGTGGATTGGTGACGTGCGCGGCGTGTCCGCGAGGGGAGTGCGTGCGGATGGTACGCGGCGGCCTCGGGTGGATTGGTGACGTGCGGGCGTGTGTCACGAGTGCCGATGCAGATGGATTGCGGCGGCCTCAGGTGGATTGGTGACGTGCGCGGCGTGTGTCCGCGAGAAGTGCGATACAGATGGACTGCGGCGGCCTCGGGTGGATTGGTGACGTCTGCGGCGTGTGTCACAGGGGGTGCAGTACAGATGGATTGCGGCGGCCTCGGACGGATCCGAGCTTGACCTCGATTCCACCGCGCACAAGCATGGCACGCCTATCTTGCATCTTCCTGCGAGCACGCTACAGGCGAAGACGGCCTATCTCTTCCGCTTCACCGTCTCGTTGACCGGTAACCATCTGATCGGTGCGTTTGTCGAGGGCGTCGTGGAGGTGCGATCTCAACCGTTGAAACTTCTCATCAAGGGAGGACATGTGCTCACTGGCGAGGGCAGTTCGGTTGTTCTCGACGCCACCGAGAGCTTCGACCCGGATGCCGAGCCTGGCCAGCTGGTGTACACGTGGACGTGCATCCGCACCGACGCTGCAGGAGATGGCTACTGCCGGAGCCTTGCTGGTGACCTCCTTCCCACTCGATTGACCTCTGCGGTGCTGAATCTCACGCTGCAGGGCGCTCCAGCCGGAGGCGCTGACTACGTCTTCACCTGCCGACTGACGAAGGGCGACCGCCAGGCGCGGGCCAGCACCAACCTCACCATCACGCGAGGCGCTCTGCCGGTGCCTGCCATCAGGCCGCTCCCCTCGAGGGCGTCCCCCAATGCGAGGCTAAGGCTGACCGGCGAGGTGACTTCCACGCAGCCGGACACGCTAACCGTCATGTGGTCCGCGTATGTGGCGTCTGCCTCGGGCTCCACGCCGCTCGACCTCGAAGCCCTGGCGATCATCGACCTTAACTGGCTCGACCTCGTGCTCGCGGCCGGGTCGCTGCAAGCTGGCGCGGAGTACTGGTTTGTGCTGACGGCCAGCGACGCCCACGGCAGCGGCACTGCGGCGCTGCAGGTGACGCAACATGGGTGGGGCCGGCTCAGGCGCTCGCTTTGTGCAGATGCATGGACTCGGAGGTGTCTGCACCACTGGATTGTCCTCCGCTTCGAGACGAGGAGGATCGAGATGATTGCTTTTGGAATCTTCCAGTGAAGAGCCGCGCGTGTTTCGCGAGAGATTCTGCCACGTGGAAACTTGCGAAACCGCTGAAAACGGGTCATACTTGTCATGCTTCGATGGCAGCTGGTTCTGCACACACGTTGACAGTCGCCTAGGAAACCGAACTTGAGCAGTCATTTCGATAATGGGATTGGCTGTGATCATCTGCTGACTTGGTGGTCTCCGTCTTATGAGCCCAGAATGAAGGACACCCCCGACGGCCTCCCTATGAGCCCAGAATGAAGGACACCCCCGACGGCCTCCCTATGAGCCCAGAATGAAGGATTACCCCTGACGGCCTCCTATGAGCCCTGGGAATGAAGGACACCCCTGACGGTGCCTCCCTATGAGCCCAGAATGAAGGACACCCCGACGGCCCTCCTATGAGCCCAGAATGAAGGACACCCCGACGGCCTCCCTATGAGCCCAGAATGAAGGACACCCCCGACGGCCTCCCTACGAAGGCTGCCAGCTTCCCCTCAAACAAAGCACAGATCAGCGGGCCCCACAGCCGGGGGTTGGTTTCCCTCAAGCCCCCGGCTGGCAGCACCCCGTATCTTGAGCTGGGGCACTCAAAACCATTGGGGGCACTGGACGCAGGTGCTCGTGAACGAGCCCCCACGGGTGGGGACGATGTCCATGAGCCCCTCAGAGGGGATCGCCGGGGAAACCCTCTTCACAGTGGAGGCGCAAGGCTGGGAGGATGACCCGGAGGACATGCCGCTGTGGTATCAGCTGCAGTACGAGGTGGTTGGGGCAGGCAGCGGGGGAAACCTCGAGCTCTGGACCGAGTGGCAACCGTCACAGTCGTTTGCGGAGCAGTTGGCACGTAGCGGGCTGACGGCGCATGCTCATCGAGTGACGGTATGGCTGGCGGGGCGCGACGCGCTGGAAGCCACGTCCCGCTTAGCCTCGAACGTCACCGTGCGGCCACTGGAGTTCGATAGCCAGGCGTCGTTGCTGGATCACGGCGATGACCTGCTCGATGGGGCAAAGCGGAACGTGACCTTGTTCGGGGCGGACATGCTGAATGTGGTGCGGCTCTTTCTCAGTCCCCGCACGAGGCAGGGATAAGAGCCTTGCACTCCTTCAGGACGCTTGGGGTGCCCAACTAAAGTTGCGCCGTCCAATGTTTTTAGATTGAACATCGGAAGGTCCGAAGAGATTTCTGGGGAGCGACGAAGGAATGCATCGTATTTGATCTCTGGAATCGTATGTGGACTGTCGGATTCGGAAAATTGCCACTGTTAAAAATAAGGGACAAGTATGCAGTGGGAGACATTTCATTGTAATCTGGATTGGGCGTAGACATTTCATTTAATCTGGATCGGGGCGTAGACATTTCATTTTAAGTCTTGGGCTGGGCGTAGACATTTCATTTTAAGTCTGGGTTGGGCTTTAGACATTTCATTTTAAGTCTGGGCTGGGCGTGAGACATTTCATTTTAAGTCTGGGTTGGGCGAGACATTTCATTTTAAGTCTAAGTTGGGCGTAGACATTTCCATTTTTAAGTCTGGGTTGACGACATTTCATTTTAATCTGGATTGGGCGTAGGCACTTCATTTTAATCTGGATTGGGCGTGGACATCTCATTTTAATCTTAGATCAAGCATAGACATTCCATTTTAATCTGGATTGGGCGTAGACATCTCATTTCAATCCTAGATCGGGCGTAGGGGGTGCGGGTATTTTGGGTTGATTGTTGCAAAAAAAAAAAAACAGTATTTCACAAATTCAACCGGTGAATGTCAACATCTGACCACAATGAAGATATGTTCAAATTGGAGTGCAACAGAATTTTTGTGGTTTCAGACTTTCAGAATCCGTGACTCCTGCTGCAGTAGAGCCGAATGACACATGTAGCTCCGTGACACAAACAGGATGTACAAGTAGCCACGAAGCGACACGCCTGTTCAGCTCTGTTCCTTTTGCTCTTGCAAACAGGAACTTCACGGGTACCTACGGTACTCTGTGAGGCACACTGCAAATCCGATTTTGTAAGAATTTCTTCACCTGTTTCACCTGTAAACAGTAGAGTAGGTAGTGACTAGACCACTTGGTTGTACGACGGCGATCGAACGACGACAGGAGATCTGACAGAGAAGTCGCGGGGACGGCGTTACGACTTCAAACGACGGCTTCACAGCGGCTACGACAGTACGATTGACTTCACTGTTACTCCTCTGAGGGAGAGAGAATGGCTGGTTCTTCGAAGGGCAAGTCTACAGAGGAATTCCCTCCCCTCCCGGGGAAGCCGGACATCGGGCAGGCTTCCCCTTCCCCGGCAGCACCGTCCACTCAGGACGTGCTGTTACAACAAATTCTGACGATGCAAAAGCAGCAAGGGGAGCTGCTTGAGATGCAGAGGCAGCAGGCAGAGGATCATCGACTGCTGCGTGCTGAGCTTCAACGTCAAGCACAAATCAACGTTGAGCTGGAGGCGAAGGTGGCAGCGAAGCCTGGGACTTCTGCCCCGGAATCCGCAGCCAAGACCGCCGAGCAACTTCTGGAGAGAAGGAAGAGGCTGGACTACGTGCCAGCAGCCTCCGTCAACCCGTTCCCACCGCGGCCGGCGACACTGTCAACGAGGATGCCGCAGTTGTACGACCTGCACGGCAGCAAGACGTACGACGCGCTCTCCAAGAAGTCCAACTCTTCGATGAAGTACGAGTGCATGGATCTGGCTCCAGCGCTGTCTTATTTGCACGACGTGATGGACGCGTGCAACAAGACGTTGGACGTGAACGAAGACTCCGGATTGACGCTGAGAGAATGGCAGAAACACTTCCACGAGGTTACCAACTCGGTCCACGGCGTGTACGCGTTGCTTTGCAACCGTTGGACGATGCTGGAACTGCGCGGGCAGCTGGAGCAGGAGCCTGGTTCTTCGCAGCGTGGAGGATCGGACGCTCTACGCGCAAAGCTGCAGTTCGTGGAGGACAGGGTCTACCAGGCAGCAGACGGCGTGGTGGCGGACGAGGTGTTGCAGCAGTGGCTGAACGACTTCGACAAGAACCGCGGCAGGGCGATGCTGAACCTTACGTCGAAAAACGCAGCGAGCGCGGAAACGCGGGTTGTGAAAGATCCACGGGACCGCGACCGCTGGAAGGAGCGTAAGAACAAGGAAGAGAAGGACGGTAAGAAGCCTACCGACAAAGGCGGCAAGGGCCGGGGCGGAAAGCCCGCGGCCGATGTGTGATGTGCGTGCCGCCACCCCGTCCAGCGCAACAGCCCTCTCCGGGCGCTGGACGGGGGAAACTCACCGTGCAACAGCAGGTGAGACAGCGGAGGGGAGCATGGCGCGCGGCGGGCGCCAGTTCCGAGGTGATGCAATGGATTACTCACGGGGTGAAGTTGAGGTGGAAGCGCAAGCCTCCGCCTCCGTTCGACCACGGGGTGTCACTGAGGGATGCTACGAGGCAGCAGCAGGTGTGGCTGGACGCGGAGAAGGAGAGGCTGCTGGAGAACGGTGCCTGGACGAGAGCGACGAGAAGATCTCACGTTTCTCGCGCTTTTTTTAGTGCCAAAACCGGGTACGAACAAGTGGAGACTGGTGGTGGACTTCCGATGGCTGAACCAGTGGTGTGTGAAAAATCGTGTGAAGATGGAGATGCTGAAGAAACTAAGGAGACTGGCAAAACCGGGCGACTGGTGCTTCAGCTTCGACCTCCAGGACGGTTTTCACGCGCTGGGGATCCACCCGGACTTCCAGAAGCTCATGCAGTTCGACCTGCAAGGGGACCTGCTTCAATGTTCAGCGATGCCGTTCGGATGGAGCGACGCTCCGAGAGTTTTCTGCAAGTTCGTACGCGTGATGGTGGAGGCTTTGCGTTCTCCACAGGCGGCGGAGGATCGCAGAGAAATCAAGAGACTGCGGGACGGTTCCGCAGTAAGACAGCGATGGTCAGTCCGTCGCAGGACCGGTGGTGCTGGCGGGGACGCGAACCGTCACAGCGGAATGCGAGTACTACCGTACATGGACGATTTTCTGGTGCTGGTCGACTCTCAGCGAGAAGGCTTTCTGCGTCGAGAAAAAGTTCAACTGGTGCTTCATCGACTTGGCCTACGGCGGAACGAGAAGAAGGGCCAATGGGAGCCTACGCAGGTGGTGGAGCACCTCGGGCTGGAGGTGGACCTGAAGCTGGGACAATTCCGTGTGACAGAACGACGGGTGCACAAAATCCACACCAAGGCGAAGGAGATCCTGTGCGACGCAGCGAGAAATCGGAGGAGGATTCCTGCCAGGAGACTGGCGTCCTTCACGGGACTCTGCCAATCCGTGTACTTGGCAGTACCAGCGGCGCGGCTCTACCTACGGGAGCTCTACTTCGTGCTGGCGGAGAAGCGCAGCTGGGGAGCGAAGGTAAAAATCTCGCGTTCAGCTCGGGGGGACTTAGAATGGTGGTCCAGGCTGCCTGTGATGAGCATGTGGAACGGGCGCAAGATCTGGAGATCCCCGACGAGAGCGAAGGTGCACACGGACTCTTCGATGACAGCTTGGGGAGGAGTGCTGAACCTGAAGTTCCCCGCGCGAGGTTTCTGGCCAGATGAGATGCGCTGCTGGCACATTACACACCTGGAGCTGGAGGCCGTGTACAAGACCGTACAGGCGTTCCTGCAGGAGCTGGAGAGCAAGGTCGTACGGCTCTACTGTGACAACCGGGCGGTGGTGGCGATGCTGTCGCACTTCACCTCCAGGAACCCGGACCTGATGAGGAGAATGAGGAGACTCTGGCTGCTACTGGATCTGCACGACATCGAGTTGCAGGCTCGGTACATCCGCAGCGAGGCCAACGTGTGGGCCGACAACCTTTCGCGTTGCGAGGATTTGGACGACTGGCGGCTGAATCGGGACTGGTTCGTGTGGGCCAACAAGCAGTGGGGGCCCTACACAGTCGACCGGTTCGCTTCCGAGATCTCCGCGCAGCTTCCTCGGTACTACGCTGCGTGGAAAGACCCGAAGTGCGAAGGTGTGGACTCTCTGACGTACGACTGGCGGGGGGAGAACAATTGGGTGAACCCCCCGTGGGCGCTGCTGGACGAGGTGGCGCACAAGCTGCGGGAGGAGGTGGCCGCTGCTACGGTGGTGGCTCCGTACTGGCCGGGACAGTCCTGGTTCAGAGAGCTGGAAGCCCTGGCCACCGAGGTGGTGATCATGCCACGGCGCAGGGACCTGTTCACTCCGAGCAGGCTGGGAGGGTCCGAGCTGCTCGGGCCCTCGAAATGGGACGCTGTGATGTTCTTCATCGAGGCGCGCCCGTGAGTTACTACGCTGCTGAAGTACGAAGAAGCTCTGCTACGAGTACGACAGCAAGCAAGGTGACCGTGGGTACGAGAATCGAGGTGTTCTGGAAGGACGATGACTGCTTCTACCCGGGTGTGGTGAAGGAGTTCAACGAGGACGGGAAGGCGCACGTGCTGTACGACGACGGCGACGAGGAGACGCTAGACTTGTCCGAAGAGAACTTCAAAATCATCAACAGCACGGACGAGACAACAGACGCGGACGGCGAGCACACCGAGCGGAGCAGCGGAGGCAACTACGAAGAGTACAAGCGCGGTGGTGCTGTACAAAATTTCCTCACGCGCTCACTTTGTGAGCGGTGGAGGGGTGAGTTGGGACCTTCCCGGCTCACCGAACTGGCGGTGTCGATGCAGAAAAAGGCACTGCTGGACACGACGAAGGACAACTACGGACCGAAGGCACGGCGATTCATTTTATTTTGTGAGCGTGACCAACGGCCGTGGCTGCCAGCGTCGGAGGCGACTGTGTTGTTGTACATCGCCTCTCTGTTGGAGGACGGGAACATCCAGTCGGCATCCTTACAGCCGTACCTGTCCGCCATCAACAACTACCACGAGGACCTTGGTTTCCCTGGACCGGCGAAGGGGCGTTCTGTGACCCGAGCTGTGAAGGGGATGGCGACCATCCAGGCGGAGCTGGCGGTGCAGGAGGAGAACATCGAGACCCAGCGGACGTGGCTGCCAGCAGCACACGTACGACGGGTGCACGAAGCAGCGCTGAAGTTGAATCCGAGATCGCCTGAGGAGCTGCAGCTACTGCGAGCCTTTACCTACGTGGTGGTGGCCTTCGTGACCTTCGGCAGACCGGACACGGGGACCTCGTTGTCACGGCAGCACGTTCATTGTGGCGACGATGAGTTCTCAGTGGTGCTACTGAAGGAGAAGGGACGGCGACACCATCGAGTAAAGCGACGCCTTACAATCCCCTGGAAGGGGGTGGCTCCGTTGAAGGAGCTGATCGAGCACTGGGAGTTCCACCGTGACACAGCTTGGAACAGTTCTGAGAAGACTCAACCTGACGCCTACTGGCTGCTACCCGAGGACCCGAAGAACTTCAAGGCTTCCGTGGCAAATGACTGGATTGGTCTAGCTCTCAGCGAGCTGGACTGCAGACCTCCTGAAGGAGGTCACTTTTCTGCACACAGCACCCGGAAGGGTGCCACGACGTGTGCTCGAGCTGTGGGTGTTACAATGGAGAAAGTGTGCTTCCGGGGAGGCTGGTCACAGTTCTCTTCGGCAGTGCAACACTACATCGACCCGACAGCTCTGAGGGACGCAGACATGGACTACTACTTCGCTTGGTTAACATGGTCACAGTGACAAAGATTCAGATTTCTTTTGTGTGCCTCACAGTTTCATCTTTGGTTTCATGGCAAATGAGGATTCGAGCAAAAGAGAAATGTTCAAATTGGAGTGCAACATAATTTTTGTGGTTTCAGACTTTCAGAATCCGTGACTCCTGCTGCAGTAGAGCCGAATGACACATGTAGCTCCGTGACACAAACAGGATGTACAAGTAGCCACGAAGCGACACGCCTGTTCAGCTCTGTTCCTTTTGCTCTTCCCACCGCTCCCGACCCAGAGGACTCTTTCCTTTTGGTGCCGTGCACAGACAGTCTGGACATCTCATCAAAAACATGAATTTAGAAAGCATGTAAAAAGCACAAAATGCATTTTAAACACTTTACAAAATCATTTTTAATGAAATGTATTGCAGTGCCTGCCTTTGGCAAATGAGGATTCGAGCAAAAGAGAAATCTAGCGGTTGGATTTGCGAAATAATGTTTTTTTATGCGACGACTAGCGAAAAACTGTTCGTAATCGACGTTTTTTGTTGTTTGTGGCTTCAAGAAACATTATATCGCAAATCCAACTGGTAGATATGTTCTTTGTGGTCAGATGTTGATATCTAACGGTTGAATTTGCATAACAATGTTCACATGCAATATTACGAATATAGAATCTAATGCCTTCGAGGCATCAAGGCATGTTAAAACGAGATGTCTACACCCAATCCAGATTAAAATGAGATGTCTACGCCCAATCCAGAATAAAATGAGATGTCTACGCCCAATCCAGATTTAAATGGAATGTCTACGCCCGATCTAGGATTAAAACGAGATGTCTACGCCCAATCCGTATTAAAATGAGATGTTCACGCCAATCCAGATTAAATGAGATGTCTGCGCCTAATCCAGATTTAAATGGAATGTCTACGCCCGATCTAGGATTAAAACAAGATGTCTACTACCAATCCAGATTAAAAATGAGATGTCTACGCTCAATCCAGATTAAGATGAGACGTCTACGCCCAATCCAGATTAAAAACGAGATGTTCACGCCCAATCCAGATTAAAACGAGATGTCTACGCCCAATCCAGATTAAATGAAGAGCCTACTCCCAATCCAAGATTAAAATGAGATGCCTACGCCCAATCCAGATTTAAATGAAATGTCTACGCCCGCTGCAAACTTATCCCTAAAATAAACGGATCAGTTTTAAGTTGTGCAGCTCTACAGGACCCCTTCTTTCGGCCGCGCGGGAGCGAGCTCGCATGCGCCGGGAATAGCCCTCCCTGCCCGTTCCTGCGCGTCCATCTCTCAGCGGCCAATCAGGTCCACAGCAAGCGCCGAGTGCAGAGGGCGGATGAGCAGGAGAATGGGACGAGTTTTGAGATGACCGGTGATATGCTCATCTCTGCTTGGTTGATGACAGTGGAACTGTGGCGATTGCGCGGGTCGCCTAAGTGCCGGATGCGGTTGGTGCGGATCTCCCCAGGTTTCGAGCGTGGCGGCCCTCTACAACGACGACGCAGCGCAGCAAGGGGCGATGGCAGACGGGAGTGACAGCAACTCCTCCAATGCGGGGACGAAGCAGCGCGTTCAGCACGATAGGGAGCTGATGCTCGAGGTGATTGCGGACGTGTGGGCGCAGAAGGCTCCAACCACGGACACTGCGACCCGCGTCGCTCAGTGTGCCGCAGCAACAATGAAGGTAGGGGTACTGGAGCACCGAACGTGGACTGTTGTGCGTGCGCCATCTGGCCAGCCATAACCGGGGGGGGCGTCATGTGCGCTCTCTCACACACGCGCACGTGTGTGCAGGTCAAGGTTTGTGTTTGTGGTATCTTGTCACGGCCCCGCCCTGCTCTTGATTTGCTTCTCACATCCACTGGGATGATGGTGGGCTGGCTTTTGCTTGCCGATCTCATGCCGTTCAGTGTGTGCAGGTCAAAGAGTGCGCCGCAGCTGGGGATCCCCTGTTTGGTTTGAAACCATTAGCTTGCCTGGGCTTGAGCACCGGAATGGAAGATTTCCATGACGGACCTGCGGTGCAAAGCTGGATGAGCTCCCAGCTACCCCAAATTTCCGGCTGTGATGCGTGTTTGTGACGGGTTTGCTTTGCGCTTGGTTTGGGATGCATCGAAGTGAATCGTATCTTGCCACGGCCCCGCCCTGTTCCTGAATGCTTCTCACTCCGCTGGGATGATGGTGGGCTGGTTTTTGTTGGCGGATCTCATGCCGTTCAGCGTGTGCAGGTCAGAACCTGTCGTAAGTCAACCATAGAATTAATTCGACTATAATACCGTAAATACCGAGACGTACATGCACCCTATCCTTAATGGTCTGAAATGCTTCATTTTCCACAGCAAACATATCAGTTCATCGGAGAACCCAGTCCATTCATCAGACGGGGGGAGGGGGGGCACCTTTGCGCGTAGGTTCATAACGAGCTCACCAGCAGCGCGCGCGCGCAATACCTACTTCTGGCGGAGGATCTTGTGGAGGTGATCGGGAGCGATGACGCAGGCGTGAGCGACACAGCAGTGGGGGCGCTGATGGACGGGCTCGGCGATGCGGCCGCGGCTGCAGTTGGGGGGGCCAACCGGAGCTCTGAGGTGGCCGCGGGGGTGGAGGTGGTGCGGGCCCTCGGGCTGTCGCTCGCGCAGCACATGGTACCTGAGGAGGACCCAGCTTCGAGCACCTCCGCCTCCTCGACGCTGAGCTTCGTGGTGCAGCCCATCGATCTCAGGTCCAACTTGTCCCGGGCCCTGGCCGCGCCGGTGACGATGCCCACCGGCGCCACTCTCAGGCTCAGTGCCGGCGCTGACGGCATCAGTCTCGGGGCCTCCGCCGCCGGCGCCACCACCGGGTCGCTCCTGCTCATTGGGAGTTGGGTAGACACGCACAGTCCCACTCCTGGCGCCGACCCTCTTCCGCCCGCTGTGAGCCCTGCAGGCGGGGCGCGGACCCTCGATGCCGCCCCAGGCGCTGCCATCAATGGTCATCACGAGCTCGTTGCATCGTCTTCAGTGACGCCATACTCCGAGATGACCTCGGCTGTCATGTATGACGCGAGCGGAAGCGCGGAGCTCGAGGTGCACGGGCTCACGGACGCCATCGTTATAACACTTCCGCTCACCCGGCAACCGGCAGCTGGGCCCTGCCTCGACAGCACGGCCAGGGAGGGAGACGCGGCTACTACCCGCAGTGCGGATTGCTCCGAAACTGTGGCGGCATGCCGCTTTTGGAACGGGTCACTGGGGGAGTATCGAGGGGAGGGCTGCGCCACCCTCCCGAACCCGCGACCGCCAAACAGCAGCGTCTACTGGCGCACCACTGATGTCAGCGGCCTGCCAGCGCTTGATGCGGCGTGGGCGTTGATCGACCTTGGAGTCCCGCCCGGGTTGGTGCCCGGGTGTGCGGAGGTGTGGGACGCGGCACTGCCGGAGTACCAAGGGAAGGACGCCGGGTATCGCAAGTACATCGGAGAGTGGTGCCAGCTGGCAGAGGAGGGGAACGCGGTTGGGTGCTGGTGGGAGTGGCGGCGGAGAGCGTTTGTGGGCCCCGGATGCGAGTGGGACGCGGAGGCGAGCTGCCTGTGCACACACCTGACCGACTTCCAGGTCCAGGAAACAGAGGTCGGGTCGGTGTCATCGCCGGGCTCCGTCGCGACCTACGACCTGGACAGCATGGCCTCGGCAGACGTGGCGAACGCACTGAGCTCGACGGCGCTGGTGGCGGTGCTTGCGGCGTTCATGCTCGGCGGCCCCGCTCTGTACCAGGTATCGAATCGCTTCCACCGGCGTGAGCGCCGGGCGCTGCTGATCGAAATGATGAACCCGACCTGGGCCTTCTGCGAGGTACAGGGCGTGTGGACGTGGGCCCTCATCGACGACCCACGCGAACTGCACGCCGACATCCGCAGTCAACATCCCGACTCCGGCGCCGGCGCTGACACGCCCTTACAGACCAAACCTGCGATGATGAAGCCGAGACCTCCATCCAATGATCCGGGGGCTCATTGTCCGGCAGTGAGCATACGCCAGCCTGCCGGACATCGTCGGCCTTCCACTGACGTTGCCACAACTTCCATGGGGAGTCCCACCGGAGCGGCAGAAAGGAAGCCTGGCACAGTCGACGTCGTGGTCGACAAGCCCAAAGACCGGGCTCTGCAGGGGCGTGATGATCCGAGGGCTGGCGGCGAGCGTGGCCCACCGCGCAGTGAGGCGGCGGCACAGCCCGCTTGCGCAGAGGCCAAGCCCGTGATCTGGATGGGGCCGCAGCGCCATGGCGTCCGCAGCACTGTGCGGTGCGTGATTCAGCCCCCGCCGCTGATATTCCGGCGCATCAACGAGCACCCCGTGTCCCCGGAGTGGGCCCCATCCACTCTCCAGCGTGCACCTATCCCGGAGCTTGGGCAGTGGGCGGGGCTCCAGTTTCACGGCGGGAACGATCAGCCGATACTAGTAGACAACCCGGGAATGAGCGCGCCCACTGCACTCGCCGACCTGTTGGACCTGGCAGAGCCCTGCCAGCATGAGTCTACGCCGGGAGCGGTGGTCGAGTCGTACCGGGGGCTGCAGGCGGAGGAGCGCTTCGTGGAGGGTGTCGTGGATGACGTGTCGATCTCACCGTTGGATGGCAAGGAGGCGGGCCGTCCTCGCGCGTTGGAAGGCGCACCCTCGGTGATTCGTAGGATCGCGCCGATGTTGCGCCTGGAGGAGGATGACGAAGACGCGCGGGCCCTCTTCGCGCGGATGCTGAGTCAGCGTGCCTGGCACGCTAAGGACAGAGCGAAGGGGGACCGAATGACTCGCCTCCTGAAGTCGCAGGACGCGGCGCGTCTGTTTGAGTTGATGGGGGTCAACATCCCGCTGCTGCTGCTATGCGTTCCAATAGACTACATGCATCAGCTGGCGGTGCAGCACCAGCAGGTCGGAGGCGACCCACCTTCGCGGACCGCGGGTTTCTCCAGAGCTCGCCGATCGGAGAAGCTCAAGACGGTCCAGGGCAGGCCATCGCGGCAGTCGCAGGGGCGCTGTGCCAAATCGCGGGCCGCGGCGGATCTCGCCGCGACCTCCGAGCCGCTGTCGACAGCTGGCCAGCAGCCAGTGCTGGAGGCGTTGAGCGGCTCGGAGACGATCTGCCAGGTGGCGGAGGGCAGCCATGATGCGCAAGCGCCGCCCGTCACCGCCACACGATACTCCCTCGAGACAGAGGTTGAAGCCGGGGGAGATGCTATAGACGGGGAGCAGCGCGGAGGGCCCTTGGGCCAGAGGCCTGCCCAGGGGGGCGCAAGCGCCGGAACTCTCCCAAGGAAGAACTGGAAGAAGCTCCGGCAGCGCCACATGGATCTCTCCGTGAAGCGCATGCTCGGCACCGCGCTGGTGCAGGCGTTCCTCGGTATCCGCGCGCTCGTGAGCAAGGAGGACCTGAAGAGGCAGACGCGGTGGGCCTCTGAGCTGCCCTGGCACGTGCCCAGTAGCCACCGCCCCTTCGCCTGGTACGTCAGCGTGTTCAAGGTGCTGCTGAAGATGATCGACGGGCCGGGGTGGTACGAGCGCTCGCATCTGTGGAACCTGATCTTCCTGCAGCAGCCGGACGGCTCCTTCGAGCTGTCGCAGCACCTGGCCACCGTGCTGCGCTCCGGGGAGCCCCTCGAGAGCCTCGAGAGCAACCCGGTGGCGCACTATGACCTCGCCGTGCTGCAAGCCACCGTGCCCGAGGAGCTCTCCCAGGTGAGTGAGCGCCACGCGAGGCCGTGCAGCTCCGCATGACCTCCTCAGACAGCGCCGTAGGTGTGCACGGGGTACGGACGCCGTCGCCGTCGGCATTGGAAGTTGCAGGGAGCTGCGGAAGGGAGGAAGTGCTACGATTTGTCATTGGATGTGATACGTTTGTAGATGCCGCGCCAGCGTCTGTGTCGATCAACCCCCAAGTCAGTGTCCAATGGGATGACCATCGTATTTCGCTTCGCTCAGCAGTCATTACACCAGGTCACCTCATCGGAGAGAAGCGCGCAGCACCACCTGGCCGCGCTCAGGTGGTCATGACCATGCACTTCCAGTCTGTGTTCATGTGTGGATGGCTTGGATGTAAACCCCGCACCCCCACCCCCCCGCCATGCCGAAGTCCCTCTCATCATCCCCTCAGCCAAAGGGTGCCCTGAAGTAGAAGCGGACGCTGGAGTACCATGTCTGCGAGCACGTCGTCTCGGAGATTTTTCGTGAGCTTTTTCTGCAGCGCTCGCTCAGGGTCAAGGGCGCTTTTAGGGGCTCTCCGAGGGCTGCGCCTGGGGTTACATGCTCGCCGGCGTGAGGCATCGGGGCTTGGCGGGGCCAGGTGTACGAGGGCTGGGGACATGATGAGGAGAGTAACAAGAGGGCTAGGGATGAGCTGTGGGCCACGCTGCTTGTGCTGCAAGAGCTGGAGCACTACCCGTGCTCGTGGACGGAGAATCCGGAGGAAGCGCCTCGCCGCCACGTCACGTTGGCCATGCGCTCGGAGATGTTTGTGGCGAGTCAGCAGTTGAGCCATGCGGCTCTCAAGCCGTTGATGCCGAGGCTCCGCGCGCATGCCACAGAGCTCTCCCAGTCGTGGAAGGTGGGCGGGCGGGCACCCTCCTGTGCCACCCTGACCGATCCTGTCCCAATCTGCCCTAAATCTCTGCCATCTGGTTTCACGGATTCGTTTGAGGCTGAAGGCCCGCCGTGTTTTGCTCACTCGCCCGCATTGCATCTTCAAACCCTAAACCCCCCCAAAAAAAATATCAAATATATGTATGTATGTATGTATGTATGTATGTATGCTGCTTTGCATTTGGGTTGGGAATATGTATGCGTTTGTGGTATCTTGTCACGGCCCCGCCCTGCTCTTGATTTGCTTCTCACATCCACTGGGATGATGGTGGGCTGGCTTTTGTTGGCCGATCTCATGCCGTTCAATGTATGTATGTACGTATGTATGTATGTATGTATGGCATAACCATGGACCAACGGGTCCCATCCATCGACCGGGAGCCACTGGGGGGCATGCCAGCAGGGTCCGCTTACTCCGTAACCCAAAGACCAACAGTTGTTTGGCGACGATCGGTCACATCGTATCATCTTTCAATGCTGCTTTGCATTTGGGTTGGGAATATGTATGCGTTTGTGGTATCTTGTCACGGCCCCGCCCTGCTCTTGATTTGCTTCTCACATCCACTGGGATGATGGTGGGCTGGCTTTTGTTGGCCGATCTCATGCCGTTCAGTATGTATGTATGTATGTATGTATAATGATTTTTGAGATAAAGAAACTATGTGAACACTACAAATTCAGCAGAAAAAAACGGTCGTATATATATTAAATGGAAGGCATAATTTTTCCAGACTTCACTGTAAGGGATTTATAGGATTATACGTTTGTATCAAATAAAATCTGACCTGCTGGAAAATTTTTAGTGTTTGTTGCGGCGAGTCATCTGTTCGGATCATGGCAGAAGCCGGGGTATACCTCACGGATTCCACTTGTCGTCGACTCGAGACGTCTCCTCGGACTCGCAGGATGTAGGTTTGAAGGATGGTTAAGCCAAATCGAGCTGAGTACAGCCGGTCAAGACGGATCTGGTTGGATTCCTGGGATATCACCACATCGCCACTGAAGTAGCATGTCCGGCGGCTCTGGCGCCGTCACTGAGGTCCCCCTGTGGGGCGGTCGGCGGGCAACGGCGCAGGCGCAGCACCAGGAACGCGTCATCCGCCTTTTTGAGAAGCACCGGCCAAAGCGCCGGAAGGCCTGGCTGCGGTTGCGTAGCCTGCTGCGCCGACGCTTCTGGCGCCGCACCCTCCACTCACTGATACGAGTGCACCCTCTGGGTGCCATCATGCTCGTGGCCGCGACAGAGCCCTACTCGAGGTCGGAGCGCATACTGGTCCAGACGAACTCCTTCATGCTCATGTTCCTCTGCACCGTCTGGTTCCACTACTCCCGCGCGTATACCTGCTGCCAGGCCTTCCGGGAGGCGCTGAGCTGTCCCGCGGGGGCGGATGTCAGCGCGCCATGCTTCGGCTTCGAGGTATGCTCGACGCTGAAGCAGGCGACCGCGGGGGAGCTCCTACCCCTCGAGGCGGCAGGGTCCCCCTTCGAGTGCACCACCTTCCCGCAGCGGACCTTGCTCGGCCGAGTCTGCTCGGTGCTGGTCATGGTCTCCATCATCTCGCCGGTGACGATCATCCTCTCTCAGATCTTCGTGGTGTCCGGCACCGCCAGCATCCCGGCGCACTGGACGGCTCGTCCGCTCGCTCTGAAAGTCAAAACAGGCTTCCGCCTGGCCCTCATGCTCGGCTACAGCCTATTCTTCAACGTGAAGCAATTCAACAAAGCGCTGGCACTCGCCTTCATGGCCTTCCTCTCCTCCATCGTGGAGCGCTACAATGTGCAGCGTGCTATTCGAACCGTCGTACAGGCTGTTGACAGACTGTGTGCAGGCATCGCTCAAGGGCTGCGGGCAGTGTTTCAGTGTTGGGGCGCGATACCCAACCGCAGGCCACAGGTGCCCTGCTCCCTGCCCCCCCCCCTGCGGCCCCCAAGGAACAAGTGATGCGGCAGGATCAGAGGGAGCGCTGGACTGGGTGGCTGACACCAGCCTTTGGCACCCAACAATGAGGTTCGCAAAGCTGAGGACTTCAGCTCTGTGACGGCACCCGGACCGTCCGATGAAAGTTGGGCAAGGCATCTAATGGGTGCAAAGCTCGATATCCGTACGCCCTGTGCATTACGTGCGTGCTGCAGCTATGCGGCGCCGTGCCGAGGCCTTGCCCTGCTCATGCATGCTCGTTCTTGTTTTGAACGGGCATGGGTGGGCTGACATAGGTTGCCGTGCCTGGGGCAGCATGGTGTGGCTGACATCCTGTGGTATCGCTCGGTGGCCACACAGACGCCCTACAGCGATCATGAGGTGCAGGTCGCGGGTGCGCTCGAGCACAATCTGCAATATGTCGGGCACGCCCTCATTCTGGTCATGTGGGTCATGATCACCTGGTCGCTGCTGATCTACAGCGCCGGCCTGCAGCAGATCCTCGAGAGGGGCGAGGAGGAGGAGATGGTGCTCGTCTGGGCCTGGAGCCTCGTCCTGGAGCTGTTTGGGATGCAGGCGATCGGCGTCATGCTCACCAAGCTTGCGATGCGGTGGATGGTCGACCTCTTCCGAAGTGAGGACCCGGTATTTGGTTTTGTGTTTTTGCGATCTGTTTCTGCGCAGCTTTTCCGCTGTGTGAGAACATGGCTACCGCACTCATTTTCAAAGTCCTGGCGGTACCAAACACATGCGTTGAGTGGATGAAGACCCTCGGTCGGCTCTCATTAGCAACTTTCTGAGGAAGTAGCCATTCAAGGTTGCAGAGAGCTTGTGAACGGCGGTGCTTCATCAGCTTCATCAGCGGTGTTTCAGATCTTGGGGCAACGCCTAAAAAACCCGGTGACGCCTTTGTATTAATTTCTTCAGGAGGCAGACTGTTTTTTCATAAACGGGTGTTTGGATGCTGTAAACGATTCAAAGCTATCTGTAATTGGAAATGAATTTGAGTAGGTTTCGTAAAGTTGCCGATATACAGTAGTTGGTGCGAAGCCAGATTCCGATCCATGGACATCCACCACTTCTGGAATGACAAGCGGAGAGGTGTGATGGCATGTCTGGCGTGCGCCATGAGCGGGTTGGCATGCTCTGCATGGCCTGCCTTCCCCTGCCCTCTCCAGCCAGAAGCTGCGCATGCGAAGACTCCATGCTGAAGTGTGCCGCACCTGGCGACGCGTGCCATGCTGTATTATCTGGCATCGAGAATAGACGCGATTCCAGCTTCGTCACGGAGAATTCCAGAACGATGAACATCCTGCATCCGTATCTGTGTCTGCTTACCGGCAGGGTACCAGCATTGAAACGTGTGATGGGAGTTGTTAAGAGAGGGGTGGCGATGGTCTACAGTGACATTGATGGGCATGCATCCCAGCATGCTGTGGTATGAGTCGTTTGTCGTACTTCGAATCAAGGAGACGCTGCTCAAGCCGGTAGCACCCTGCGTATCCCTTATAGTTCTTGGTTTGGAGCACCCCAGTGACGGCAGAGCAAAGCAGGGCCGATGATCGGCACGTGGAATACCATGCGTGCCTGAATGATATGCATGTGGGTTGATGTTAAGCACGCCGACTAAAAGCTCGGCACAGTGGCGGATGTGAAGGTGACTGTGCGGGCGGCTTGGCCGATGGCCGCTGCTAGGCAATTCATGGATGGTATGCGGTCGAGCATGTGAAGTCTTGGGGTGCTGGTGTGTCTGCGCGTGTTCAGGACGACGTGTGGGAAGATGTCTGTGACGGTGAATTTTTACATGAGGACTCGGCCCAAACCCGAGACACGGAATTTAGTGGCTTGGAATAAGCAAGCATGAATTTGAAAAAGGAGTTCCATTGATGATTTGCAAGACTGGCACAATTGTAAGCCAGCATGAGGCGATTACAAGAGATAGAGCTGGCAAATAGGTGCTGGAACCCAAGCAAGGTCAGGCGTTCAATAGAAGGGTGCGACAAGGCAACCCCGGTGCCCTGGCACATTCCGTGCCGCATATATCGGTGTCCATCCAACATGTGCATTACTATTTAGACTTCCAGTTACAGATCACCGAAGTTCGATCCGACGGTGCATGTGTGAAGTTATTGTGGAATGTGCCGTTTCATGCATGACGATACTTTGCGCATGAAGGCACACATCTGCATGGTATCAACCGAAGGCAGGAAAAGCAGACATTATGCATGGCGGTTTTGGCGTAGTTAAACAGTAACAATCAGCACGATATGGCCACTGAAGTGGTGTGTTCACAAAGCTGATGTTATGGTTTGGTGTGCATCTACTTTCTTGTACAGTTCTGTGCCAAACACCTATGATCGCCACCATAATAAGCCCACGCCGGTTCGATTGATGCACTTCTTGGGTGTATATAGAATATATATATTATATTTCATATTTTAGTTGCACTCGGTTATTATAATTTCCATCATATATTGATATTTGCACACCGCCTTCTAAGAGTTGGTTATGCCTACTCCACCCCATTTTTATCATGTTGGGTGGGTGGGTTTGGATTTTCATATTTCGACATTATGCATTGCTTTATTATTGTATGATATATATTGCTGTAACCCGGCAAGTGTTGGTAGTGGACCAAATGGCGCAATGGGACTCATTTCGTATGTGTTCTTTGTGTTGTTGATGGAATAGTAAGGTACTGAAGTCGGATTATACTTAAGGTTGAAACGAATGTATGCTAGACCAAAACAGCTAGAAGTTACTAAGTGTCTGTTAAAAGGGAAAGAACAATAATGAAAAGGTTGCCAAGTTCCTTCAAGAAAACCACACGCAACATAGAGGTGCGATGTCAGGGTGTCATCAGGCAGGTCCTATAATTGATCCTATCGATGCGCACTACCGTGCTCTCTTGATTGATGGTATCCCCCCCCCGCCATCCATATATTAATATCAGTCACAAACAGTAGCGGTGGAATTGTTATTTAATTACCGGACTTTTTGTTTATTTGTTGCTATTGGTTTTCGTAGAAATCTTATTTCATTCTGACTGTTTGCGTTTAATCATTTGTCACATAGACTATGGCCGCATCAATATATTTAATTATTATGTTTGTGGTTTATCATAATAAGCCGCCGCGCTTCGTTTGTTAGTTTATTGCCCGAGTGGCCAACCCTGTCACTATGCCGCCACTCTCTTATCAGCCGAATAGGGCTGACTTTCAGCACATATACAGGCCAAATTCCGGTGCAGGCCAAAAACCGAAGGTAGCGCTCAGGAACCGTGCGTTTAATGACCGGTTCAGGTGGGCGTCTGACTTCAGGGTCCGGGTTCACGTCACTCTTTTTCACGCATTTCACAAAGCCCGATAGCGTGCGCTGTGGTTGGCATTCGAGGGCGCGATGCGCAAGGAACATGCCCCCTCGAAATTTTGGTGCATGCACACCCCTCACCGACAGCGATCAGACCCGTCTTCTGTTTCGTGGTGCATATGATACATGGTGGGTCCATGGCGTGGCCCGACTTTATTTTTTTGTTGGAGTTGCGGCTTGTGGGTTGACGTACGTCATTGAGCATCAAATGCTATTTCTTAATTGGTTTTGTCGATTGCAGTTGTCGCATATGCGGGAACCGACGACTTTAATTAATTTCCAAACTATTGGTTGTCGTGTCGTGTGTACGTGGACCAAATTTGATTTTTAATTGGATTTGTCTTGTGTTAACGTAGTGCCGCGATTGAAAATTAGTTGCCTGCGGCGCGGCCCCAACTCCGGAGAATGCAAATCGATCAAGGCCGTTTTGCTCCCTCGCTGGGCGTCATTTCAAACATCCGGAGCTACCTTTGCGTTTGCCCGCATGATTTGAGAATATATTCACGCATGATGCGGATGCCCCTACAATATATCCAGCTTCGCCCTCGGACAAGCGTCGACACGCCTGCTTGTGGGAAGACCACTGCTTCCGCTTCCTCCTTCACGTCGTGCCGGCTTCGCCGGCACTCCCAAAGAGACTTTGAAGTCATATTAATGTACCGAAGTGCGCATCAACATATGGATCTACCTTCAAGGGATCAAATAAGCTGTGGAATGGGCGATTCGGGGGTCGCGCGTAGCGGGGGACGCGGGAGGGGGCGCGGGCGGCGCACCCCGCCCGGATCACCTATCACGACTTACTTGCTTACAAATGAACCAACTTTAGTTTATAACTAGACCTTCAGGGTTGGGGGATCGTAAACCCCCTCATTTCCCTCCGCTCCCCTCGTCCATATATTTAGCACACCACAATGAACTTCGATGCCGTGCTGCCGAAGATCATGGGTGCGGCGTGCCCGAGGCCACGAGTGATCGTATTCGATAACCGCTCGATGATCCTCGATGACCGCTCGATATGATTCGATGACCTCTAGATAATACTTGATAACCTCTCCATGATATTCGATGACCGCTCGATGATATTCGATGACCACTCGATGATATTCGATGACCACTCGATGATATTCGATGACTACTCGATGATATTCGATGACCGCTCGATGGCATTCGATGACCGCTCGGTGATATTCGATGACCGCTCGATGATATTCGATGACCGCTCGATGGCATTCGATGACCGCTCGATGAGATTCGATAATTGCACAATGGCAATGCAATGGACTTCACCGGCCGTGCTGCCGGAGATCATGGGTGCGGCGTGCCCGAGGCCATGTGTGATATGCGATGACCGCTCGATGATCCTCGATGACCGCTCGATAGGTTCGATAACCTCTCGATAATATACAGGGTTCGATAACCTCTCGACAATATTCGATGACCGCTCGATAGCATTCGATGACCGCTCGATGATATTCGATGACCGCTCGATGAGATTCGACGACCGCTCGATGATATTCGATGACCGCTCGATGAGATTCGACGACCGCTCGATGATATTCGATGACCGCTCGATGAGATTCGGTGACCTCTTGGCATGATGACATGGTGACATGACATGTGACATGATGACATGATTACATGATGATATTATGTCATGATGACATGCTATCATGATGGCATGATGTCATTATGGCATGATGTCATTATGGCATGATGACATGATGGCATGATGTTTCTGTATGATCATCGCAGCAGCGATGCGGCGAAACTTCCAAGACTGTCACACGATTGAATGTTGAGACACTATCACAATTAACAAATAGGGAATGCTCGACTGCGCTGTCCCTGTCGTCCCCGACCAGAGTACCAATCTCACCCAATGGTGCTCGACTTCCGTGTGATTTTGGGAACGTCTTGCTTCGCCATCACAATGCCAGTACCTGGCCTTTCGATGACAGGTGTCACTCACCTTAAGTGGATGACAGAAACGATGACTGTACATGTCACAGTCGACCGTACTGACGACTGTATGCCATTATAACATATGACATGACACGACATGACATGACATGGTATGACAGGTATGACACGAATGACAGGTATGACATATATGTCATCGGTCATAACCCTGACATTAGACAACAGTGGTCCCTTGGGTCCGTAACAATTTGTATCTCTAGGGTTTGGGTGCTACTTGCTCTGGGCACCTGGCAACAATTTGTATCTCTAGGGTTTGGTTGCTCCTTGCTCTGGGCACCTGGCACCTCACATCTTCGGGGTGAGGTGGTGTCATGGAGACAGAGACTTTGACCGCCCACACTGGGGGGTGCCTCTGCCCTCTCTGTCACCCCTCAATCTGAGGTTCCAGGTCAGCCTGCTTCCCGTGAGCTGAGACAATAAAACTATGTCTCACTGTTATTATCTCATCTTAGTTCAAGTGTGACCTAGCCTGCTTCACTGGCCAGCTTTCGTGATTTCAGTAGACAAATATATATATATATATATATATCCCTACCCTTATATATATTTATTTCACCGTCTCCGTGAGTCGCGTGACTCCGGAATATTTCTCATATCCGGAATATTTCTCATCTCCACTATCACATTCGCGTGTTGCATGACTCCGGAATATTTCTCATCTCCACTATCGCATCTCATCAAGTCATCATGCCTCCGCACGCCTCCTTGTGCCTTAGCATGCCTCTAAGGTGACTACTTTACCGGTAATGTGAGTATGGGGTGACCTGTGGCAATACCGGGTAATTTACCAGGTATTACCAGGTAATTTGCCCCCAAAGTACCAAATTTATCGGTAATACCTTTTATTTACATACTTAAGAAATACCGGGTAATTTACCAAAATTATTACCCAGTCACCTTACATGCCTCCGTGCACGTCTCCCCGCACGCCCCCGCAAGTCCGCCGCATGACTCCGCACGCCTCCAAACGCCTCCGCACGCCTTCGCACGCCTCCAAACGCCTCCGCCAAACGCCTCCAAACGCCTCCAAACGCCTCCGAAATAGAAATAATATTTTCTTCAAATTTTAGGTGGCCCGGAAAAATTGGCAAATTTTTTTGGGTGCAACATGGAAAAATTGGTAAAACAAATTCAGGTTCGCGATGCTTCGCGATCGCCGACCCCTGCTTATACTAATACTTATACGTATACCCTTTATAGTTATATACCTCCGGTACTACTCTGGAACCCGAGTCTCCGGACCGAAATAGCGCAAAATTTACTTAGGGTTTGTAACGCATATTGAGTTGATGGGCGTCCGGAGACGAGCTTCACAATCATCAAGTAACGCAGCCCTCGAATCGAATCGCGGCTTTCGCGGGTAGCCGCGCGAAGCGCGGCTCGTCTAAACTCTGGGGACGAGATACTCCCGCAAGCCAGAGGTTACGAGCTTCTGCTGACGCTGCGCGGCCGATCGCGCGATTCTCGACAGAAAGCAATGGAAAGCAGCTCGGAACCTCCGGACTACCACATAAAAATTTTAAAAAAATCGATAAACCGGGAGAAAATCGCCGCGTCCGGAGGCTCTGACTTGTGAGAGTCAGAGTAGGGACGAGAGGGTTCGGAGTACCTGCGGCACTATTACCTCTGCCCGCTGCGGTGTTTCGGGTCTATATATTAAGGTTTAAGAGTATTCCGCCCATACAGTCCCATCCGGTGGGTCATGTAGATGTCCATAGACTCCTAGTTTGTTCCATTCCGATCATTATCCCATGAGTTATCCACATTTTTATATAGACTGTTGATCGCCGACTTTCCTTCCGTCATCAGTGATGACCGTCATTCAGGAGACGGGTCGTCTGATCTCACTCCCCGGATCGAGGAAATGAAGGATCACGAAGTGGCTGTTCGCCTCCAGCTTCGAAGTCCAAGTGTCGCAGAGTGTCGCTCTTAACCCCTTAGCTGCCAGCTGATGGACATGTCCATCATACACTCAAAATCGATTTTCTCGGCGACAAATAACTCAAATTCACTTTTGAAGACAGTTTTGAAAAGCTCTCATCGAGCCGCATGCAGCCATGCACTTGGGACCAACGATGATGCGACGATGCTCTAAATATCTTCCCAGACGCACTCTATTTTAGCTTGACCATAATGAGTTACATCTAGGGCACACGTGTCGTAGTGTTACAAGCCCCTAATAATATAAGCAGCCCTAACCGCATGTTGAGCGCTTGGTAAGATTATACCTGGAGGTATAGGGTCAATATTAGGGCTTACATTGTTAACGATGTGCACATCCATCAACATTTTTCAGTTCACAATCACGTCGTCGGGATCACGTGTCATGTATTTTCAACGTTTGCATGTGATTCGCCTTGAGAAGACCTTTCCGACAGTATTTTCAAAAGTTGAGGCAGGACCCTTATGCCAAAGTTATTGTAATTAAACCTAAATTTTCAAAACCCAGAAAATTCCTCCGGCAGCTAAGGGGTTAAGTCGGAAATTGGTGAAAATACTTCACTTTTCCTACCTGCTGACGATTGCTGCGTCTTTCTTCTCCGTTTCCTAACGCAAGTTTTCTTCTTCTTACAATCATGAGTTCCGCAGCAATCGCTACTAGTTCTGATTTGCGGAGGGCGACCCGCGCCTCCCGCAGCGCACGGCCCCGTCAGCTTGATGAGAATTCCGTGCCCAACGTGTCGCCCGCGTTGAATGCAGCGACCTCGGCTCCGCGGGTCTCCCCTCCGCGGGAAGAGCCCGCAATTTTTCGCTCGTTGGGTCTTAATGATTCTGAAGACGGTGACGAGGTGGTCGACGCGGGGGAAAGGTGGCCCCGAGAGAATGCTGAAACGCCGGAGTCGCCGTCCGGACCGTCCTTGTTGCAAGAATTGTCGTTTGGTGACCAAGTTGCCCCTGGACGCGCTGACTCTCCTCCTCCGGCAAGAAATGTGCTGCAGAGAACGTCCTTGGCGGAGGATGTCGTGGGGGGGGGCTGCCTCCCTCTCCGTCCGCAGGCGTCCCGCGATGAAGTCCACCAGGTGACGGAGGAGAGGCCGACTATCCTTGACTTGACGGTGAACGCCTTTACTGGGCTGAACTTCTTCGTGTTGCCTGGCAAGGAACTACTTTTGAACCCCTCTATCTTCAAGTCCGAGCACCTACGGAAAATCTGTGCCAAGGTCCCCGGTCTGGAGGTCACGAACAACCAGTCCAGAGCCACTATGGTGAGGAATTTGGAGAGCTTCCGCGAGGTGCTGGAGAGGTCACGTACGCCCCCGACGGGGGATATGGCTCAACCTGTGACTTTGACCCCGCGTGCTGATTTGAACGCGGGGGGGCCGGTCCCCCCGCCAATGGGGGACGTCCCGACCGACTTGGTGTCCCGGGAATCGGGACAACAAACACCTCCCGTTGTACCTGTTACCGAAGGCACGGGCCCCCGGCGGCTCCCGTCCCCGTTGCACGTCCGGCCGGAAGCCGCACAGACCCCGACGTACCCGCCGGGGTTCGGCCCGCACGTGGACCCGAATGCGGAGCAAGGACTTTTCTCTGGTCTCAATCCCCCCGCAAGCCAAGTCCAAGAACCTCTTCAACCAGTCCAGGTAGCTAGCCCGAGCGCTCCTGCTTGACCTCTCCTTTTCCTTTAGAAATTTGAATTCACTTCGGTTAATTTTGCTAGGGCCTTCTTCTTCCCTGTTGCTTGAAAAAACTTAATCAGCCTGTTCAACCCGTTTTCACTATTTAGGAATTCTTCCCCTCCTTTAGAATAGTCCGGTCTCCGTCCTAGTCCCAAAGAGTAATTAGTTAGGGCCCTTGCAGTAATCTAGGAGCGCAGTACCCGTGCTTGTGGGCGCTTCCTAGGTGGTAAATTTATGGTTCTTGTGAACTTTTATGCTTGCTGTTTGTGGCCTGCCAATTTAAAAGTTTTGACTTGCTTTGAAAGTTTGAATTCAAAAAGCTGCTTGTGTCCCGTGGGGACAACAAGAACTGATGTTATCCTCACACTGAGTGAGGCTCTTCTTGGAAGAGAATTTAATACCCCGTGGGGGTTTTGTTGTTTGAAATCCTCAGTCTGTGAGGTGTCTCCTCTTGGAGGGACTGTGTGCCCCGTGGGGGTTGTTTATGTGGACAATTGTTTTCCAAAATATCTGGTCGGATGTAAGCTCCTGGTTATAGGCCTTTCTGACACAAAATTGGTTGATATTACAGGCTCGGGAGGCCGATGAGGAAGTTGTACTCACAAGAACACTGACTGCCCCAATGGTGGGAGACTGTGCAATTTGCTTAGCCAGCCTGCTGGGGGAAATGCCATGTGTTTCAACTGCATGCAATCATCATTATCATGTAGCCTGCTTTGATGGCCTAGATGAGATGTATCATTTGACCAGCCTAGTCCAGCCGGCAGCAATCCATGCTGTATTCACCATGACTTATAGGAAAGTGGTCAGATGTCCGTTGTGTAGATCCGTTCGGATTGTGGATGAACTCCCATATGGGGAGGACAGATTCACATATCTGTGGTAGACATAGGTGTATGATTATGATGAGGGCAATTTTGCATGAGAGTTGTAATTTCCTAATTGTGGCATGTTTTCAAATGATTTGGCATTAATTGTTGTGATTAGGATAGAAATTGTTGCTGTGATTATGATGAAAAATAGTTGCTGTAATTGAGATGAAATATTGCTATTTGAAAATATGAGTTTGTTAAATGTTACAGAATTTGAATTTGCTGTAGGGACTGCTGAAAATATGATTGAAATTAATGCTGTTACCATGATGATTGCTCTAATTATGACAAAATAGTTGCTGTGATGTTGGATAATTACTGCATTTATGATGACTACGATTGCTTTGTTCGATGTGAGGATAGGTATGAAAAATTTCTGTGATCCGAGCAATGAAAGATTGCATGCTCATGACAAGCTGAAGTTGAAAAATAATGATTAGGGAGGGTGATGTGATTGCCTCAGATTATGACCCCTTATGATTATTGCATTACGTGCATTATCAGAGTGGGGGGGCGAGAAGATGCTACTGTTGTAACACATTATTATGCATGTTTGTATCGAGGCAAAGGACGATATGTGAGTGTTTCCTCAACCTCAAGTAAATGAAGATGGATGGTGGCATGAGGGAGCAGGCTCCCTTGGGATTGGCATCATCGGTGACGCCGGGATTCGACATTCAGGCATACGTGGACTCGGTACTCCAAAGATCCATGCAAGAGGAGACCAAGGGGGTCTCCAACTGGTTGAAAGCCCACCGATTGAGAAGCGAGCTATTGGACTGGTGCCTGACCCCGGGGAAGGCGGTGCCGGAGATACCGAAGCTGATGCGAAAGGTGGCAGCTGCCTTTGGTTTGCCGGGAGCCAGTTCGAGGGAGCCGGAGACTCCTCAGTCCTTGTATTCCCTTGCCACTCTCATCGAGAGGGAGTTGGCAGGGAGGTACTAGGGATGCGTCCTTGCCGGACAATCACATTGCCCTGTTTGCACATCAACAAATAAGGGCTACAGTTCCAGAGTGCGAGAAAGATGATGCGCACGAGTCAGAACTGCAGATGTTCATAAAAACTCAATCCAAGAAGGCCTCGTTATCAGGAGCCACTAAGCATGTTACTGCAAAACCGGGAGCTCCTGCAGATGGTAATGCCAAATACCCGAAATGTCAGGGGTCACATATGCTGCGGGACTGCAAGTCCCCTTACAGTATGCGTTGAACAAGGATGGATCCATCAATGTGACTTGGGTGGACAAACGAAATAAGAACGACAATAGGAATAACCAGAACCAGTTGCATCAGCTGCCACCACCTCCTCAGAGGGAGCCTGCTTAGAAACCGTCGAAGTTGCCAGAATGCTGGGCTGTATAATATGTATATAGTGTATCAATATTTGGGAGCGGGCCAGGGTGCCTGTCTTACCGTGTAACATCAGATTCCAGGTTTAAATACCAAATTGAAATGCATTGTTGCATGTGAAATGGGTTTACTTGATAAGTTAATTTTGCATTTTTGTGAATTTGCTCTACGTTAGATTTCGAAATTTCGATTTGGCTGATTTTGCTCTGCGTTTAAATTTCAGATTTCAGTCTTCAGGATGCTGGATTCGAATTTTGAAATTTTGTTTTTTTGCTCTACGTTAGATTTCGTATGACAGTTAAGTATCGAATGGAAATGCGTTGTTTCTTGTGGAATGAATTTACTTGAAAAATTGATTTGCATTTTTGTGAATTTGCTCTACGTTAGATTTTCGAAATTTCGATTTGGCTAATTTTGCTCTACGTTAGATTTTCGGACTTCAGTCTTCGGGATGCTGGATTTTCGAATTTTGGATTTGTTTTTTTTTGCTCTACGTTAGATTTCGTGGGTCAGCTTCGGAACACTGGATTTCGGACTTTGAGATGCATATCTCAAATTGGAATGCTTCGCGAATGCAGGCAATTAATGCCAATTATCTTGCCTGCACGGACCACCTGGTGCCCGTCCGTCATAGAAGCCTCCCTTTAACATGGGGATGCTGGACGGTTAGAGTACTGACCGCAACGGGTGGGTTACTCTACACGAGTAGCACACCGGAAGTGGCCAGGCTCGAAAATCGTCCATCCCTTTCCACAAGATTGGGGCCCGGTAGAGACCGGGGTGCGATTTTCGAGGAGCAATTTTCCTGAAAGGAAGAGTGCTCTGGTGTGGTTGTTGTCTCGAACAGGGACACGAGCCAAACTCAGCCCCACGAAAGGGATTGCTTTTCTTCGATGGTGCATGCCGCTTTAACGCGTCGCCGGATTTGAGGCAAGCCTCGTTCGGGGTAGCACTCTGCTCAGAACAAGGTCAACAGTGGACCCGGGACTACGGGCGCCTTGGATCCAAGACAAATAATTATGCAGAATTCGTGGGTGCCGTGATTGCAATCCAAAGAGCAATAGAATGGAACTTGACCACAGCAACAATTGTTGGGGACTCGGAGCTGGTGGTGTCATGGCTACTACCCAATTCAAAGTCCTACCATAAGGACCTACGTGCAAATGTGTTTTCCTCGCATAAACATCACGTAATTGGTTCAACGTGCGATCACCCATCCTATTTATGAGTCAAATGAATATTTCAAGTTGTGGGTGCATGCATAGGGTGACCTTTGGAGTGCTTAAATTGCGCACGCTTTGGTGGTGTTTTTTTTTCAAATTTCGAAAGAAAAAAAAGCTAGGTCCTACCATAAGGACCTACATTTAAGCCCGGCTATCCGCTTCACAATAGGTCCTACGAAAATTTCGAGACCCATGTCGTCAGGTTCTCGAGCTGCTCTTTCCGCAGTGTCTTGTCAAAAATTCCATCCGAGTTCATCTTGGCCCTCAAAATAGTGGTTGAAGCAGCATTGGCTGTCAAAGCTGGAAAAGGTACTAAATCGCCCAAAATAATAATGCCCTTCGTCCGGATCAACGATGAATACACGCCAAAATATCGCACATTCTGCCTATGTAGATGGCTCGAAAATTCAATTATTGTGTATATATGGCGACAATAGCGAGGTATGTGCGCATGTGACAAGCGGCATGTGCGCATTCAATATAGCATCCCCGACTTCAGACCAAAGCCAAAATTGACTCTTAAATTTATGACATTTGACTAAAAATGACGGGACAGGTTGATTGGGGTACAGCTAGATGTCCCCTATGAGGTTATCGACTTGTGCTCTATTCTAAACATGATTGTATATAATGCTACGGTGCTACTGGATCATTGGACGCATGCTCAGCCTCCATAGTCTGTCGGCAAAAAATTATGAAAGATGTGCTATTATTTTAAGAGATTTTTGGCTTGAGAAAAGTTCTCGACGACTTTTTACGCTACCCGTGCCTAATACGGGTAGTGTAGCATCCCGCTTGGGTTAAAACTCGGCAAGTGGGAAAGAGGGGACTGAGTTCAGGTCCTAAATATGCCATAAACCGGAGGGTAGCCATTCACGATACCAATAGGATACCTTAAAAAATTATTGAAAAAGTGGTCCTTATGGTAGGACCTACAGCGTTCTAGGTCCTACCGTAAGGACCATCGGGTAGTAGCCAGTCAGCATTCTCGGGCTCCCGTAACGTTATCGCAAAAGACTTGGAGAGACTACTTATCCTTGGGAAAGCTCACATGGCCTTGCGCCCGGATTGTGTTTTCAATTTCAAGCATGTGGCACGGGACCACAATAAACTGGCTGACAGCCTGGCCAACTTCGCACTGGATTCTGGCATGCCGGCAACGACAAGTGTGAGAGACCCGCTTGCATTTATTACCATGGCGGTTAAGGGCTTCGACAGTGCCCGGGAAGTGATGGAGAGGCAACAGTCCTTAGGGCCACGTGAGGCCCAAGGGCAGGACACCTTGGCCCCTTCAGTAATTGATGCCCTCAGTGGTAATTTGGTCCCGGACCCCCTTTCCGCACCAGCTAGGGATCCGGGGGAGTTCCGGGTGGGAACTATCCATGAGTGTACCCAGTTCTGGGACACGGTGGTAACATCATCAGAGATGGGATTGCTGATCAAAGAATGGGCAAAGAATGGAGTCTCCATCTCGGATTTCTTCCAACATTTTTCAGGCACTTACGAAGGGGCTCGTTTCGACTCAAGAACACCCCCGAAGATGCAGTTCAAAAATCATGCGATACCGGATCATTTGATCCCCTGGATCTCTGAGAAGATACAAGACGAGCTCAAGTGGGGAGCGATAAGAGTCTGGGGCAAAGAAGGGGAGTGCTCTCCCACGCATCTTGTTATGCCGGTAGGGGTGGAGCCAGCCAAACCAAGAAAGATCAACGATGCAAGATTCCTTAACCTTTGGTGTAAGGATATCCCGTTTACTTACGAGTCGGTGACAATGCTTCCACAAATCTTAGAGGTGGGGGATCCGGCATTTATTATGAACCAAGCGAACGGATTCTTCCATGTAAGGCTTACAGAGGAGTCGCAACAGTACATGGGTTTCCTGTGGGAGGGCGTTTATTACGTCTATACAGTTCTCAATTTTGGATGGAAGCTAGCGCCGACGGTCATTTATAGCGCCTTTGCGGGGGAATTCGCGGGATTCATCCGGCGGCTGGGGATACCATATTTATACTACATTGATGATAATGCCGGTGGATCGGCCCCAGTGGGAGCTTCGACTCTTACGAAACAGGAAAGAGCCGAAATCTCGGTGTTCGTTGTCTCGTCATGCATGACGGCGGCGGGATATTTTATTCATCTGGAAAAGACAGAGTTCATTCCGTCCTTGACCATCACCTGGCTAGGCATTGGCGTTGACCTTGCGAAGCAGGAATTCTTCATCCCGCAGAAGAAATGGGAGAAGTTCTTGAGCCTGGCAACGGACCTGCGAGCTTCGTCAAATATTTCGGCCAGAGACCTGGAGAGAGTGGCAGGAAAGTTGGTTTCAATGTCAATTGCAGCCCCAGGTATCCTTATAGCATGCAGGAAGCTGTATGCCTTTCTGGCAAAAAGGCACGAATTCTGCAGAAAAAGTTTTTTCCTGAACAGTAAGCAGATGAGACATTTCAAACTCTACTTGAGTCAACTCTTCCAGCCGTCGTTGATTAAGGTGTCCGCATTCAGAAAGCAGGCCCACTGCTCGATACTTGTGGATACAAACGACGATTGTACAAAAGTCACGGCATCAATCAGAGCAGGGGAATTCCAAGATGAAATTTCGTGTTATTGAGATTTGAGAAGCTGCTCGTCGGTGGATCAATCATTTTTGATTTCAGAAGCCTTGTTCGAAATCCCAGTAAAACGGGTCCCGCAACGCTGGGACATAATCTTGGATAAAAATATCTGGGATTCATCGAGAGTCCTCTCGTCTAACCTGGGCACAAAGGCATGCAAGGACTTGGCAAAAAAGCTCTATAGATTTGTCGCGGATAACAACTTGGAGCTGAAGGTGGTTTCCTTTTCAAGGGGACCTGATGGAGCTATTGTAGTCCCGGATGAAGAGTCTCATTATTCACTAATGCCACGGTTCTCTCCTCTGTTGAACATGATGTTTGGGCGGCACAACATCGACTGCTTCGCAACAACGGCTAATGTTCGGGGATGCCCCAAAATGCGATTTTGCTCAAGGCTGCCAGAGAAAGAAGCTTGTGGCACCAATGTCGTTGCCTATCCACTAGCGGGACTAAACTGTTATGCTAATCCGCCTTTTGCATTAATGGGACCGTTCCTGATGTATCTAAGCGAACATAAAGCGTCAGCCTCTGTGGTTGCTCTACAGTGGGATGGTTTCTCTCCAGATGGTTTCTGGCGGACTGCGTACAATAAACTGTGCAAACAGAAGTTCAGAATCGCTGAAGCAGGAGAGGTCTGTTTCCAACAACTTAGAAATGGAAGATGGTTAGAGGCAGGCCCACTCCCGTGGGCAGTCTGGATTTTTAGATTCGATTTCTCTTAAGAATACTTCGTATTGCAAAAACAAAAAATTCATGTGATATATTAATAGCCTCCCAGAGTAATCCGTTTACCTTGGGGAAAAATTGTTGTGAACACCTGTAACTTTCGGGGGAGGGGAACAATTTGAGGTTGACAGGGTGGTGGCAAGAGCCTGTTGAGAAAAGCCCCTGACTGGGCCGCCATACAGCTATGTAAGAACGAAGGAGCTTCAGGAAGCAAGGGCCCGGGATGTGTACCAATCGGTCAAACTCCGGAATTTGCGGGCCCTAGGGAAATTCCTGGCTTGCATGACCCCACCAGAATCATTGGATTCGTGTACAGCACAACACATCTTATGGTATCTTATTTACTTGGAACAGTTCGGTAAGACTAACGTGCATTCGGCCACGTGTCCTCAACTGGGAAGATGTAGTTGCCCAGTCAGGCAAGCCGCAAGTTCGGTGAATTCCCTTATCGGCAGACTCTCTAGTGCCTTCCAGGATTTCGGAAGGAGTGGGTCGGACAACCCGTGCACAGGTAGAGTGGTTAAGGTCTATGAAACAATGACCAGGAACGAACAATTGCAAGCAAGAATCAACCCAAATCAGGCAACACCACTATTCAGTTGTACGATCGACAAGCTAGTGTTTCACATGAACGCAGAGGCAGCTGGTTTTGCCTCGACACAAGATTGGATACTTTTGTTCATCACTCTTAGATGTAAGGCAATGATCCTGATGGACCTATACGCCCTGAAGAGACCGGCGGAGCTGGGCGCCACAAGGGTGGAAGGAATCATAAGATTCCCTGATAACTCTGGTTTTCTCTTCAACTACCAGTGGGGGAAGACACTTCGTTCGGGCGATGAACACATTTTCGGAATCAAAAGACTCCCCGATAAATCTAAATGCCCCATCTCAGCGTTGGAAGACTACCTCCTAGTGATGCAAATTTTGGGTCTGAACCTGGCACAAGGATTCCTGTTCAGACCAGTCAGGTCTGGCAAAGTGGAGAATAGTCCAATTTCCAGGAAACAGATGAATTCAGACCTCAAATGCTGGTTGCTGTCAGATATATAGTTAGGAGTGAATAACTAGATAACTGGAAATAAACCCTGAGTTAAGGGTTTCGGAATCCGAACGGTAAAAGTCAGATTGATGAAAGAGAGATACACATAATACTAACGGGAGTTTCCCGACTACTGGTGACGGTCACCCAGCCTACTTTAGGAAGTGACAAGTGACAGATTATACTGTCGGTGTGTCACATCCAGCTCACCACCTAGGGTGGTGACTGGAGCTAGTAGTGAAACGAAGCAAACAAACTCCCTACTTAACTTCAGGAGGAAACTGTAGCACACCTGGGGGCCTGTACTCTTGGTCAGGGCGGTCCCAGGTCACAGCAAGGTTGACAGATACTGCTGTTAATCGCTAAAACCCTAAACACATCTCAAATTTAGAGAGCTCCTCTGCACATCTAGGAGGCCAACGAATAGCTAATCACTGGGCAGGCGCGGTGTGAGCACCCTCAGCCACTAGAGGTCTGCGGGACCGTCGGTCCGGCCCGAAGCAGCGTGAGGGTGAAGTAGTTGCCGGCCCCCGGGGCCGGTGGTAAATCATTCGTAGAAGAAATTTCTGAATCCTCGATCACAGCCGCATGGTCACCAGAGCTCGGCTCCTCGTCATCGGACGTGTACGGCGGTGGCGGGTAAGGCGGTGACGGCGGAACTGGTGGGTCGGGGTCATATAGCCACGGCAGCCGCGGGACATTGCGGAGAGTGCGGAATCCTTGCCGCAGCTCCCGATACCGCCTTTGTCGTCGTGGCGGAATAGCAACCGTGCTCACACCACCCACCGCGTCGCCAAGATCGTTACGAAGCATCGCAGTCGGTGAAGTTCCCGTAGTTGTGACTGCAGAGGCAGTCCACGTAGCACCACCGACCGGTGGAGCCGTGCATGTGCGCGCATCGGCACCACCGACACCGGCAACGGCGTGCGGCGCGGCGGTGGCACAAATCACAAAGAGCGCACACACCAAGGAGGAAGTGAGAAGAGACCTCCCGATACCCGGAATGCCGCTCCCACAGCCGTACCGTGGCCGTGGCAGTGCCACCGAGGCATCCTCGTCGTCATCGTCGCTCGTGGTGTAGGTCGCGGGCTCGCAGTCCATCACGCGCTCCGGTGCTTCAACCGCGGAGAGCAAATTCATGTTCGGGACCGGCTCGTCGGGCGCTCCCAATGCAATCCCCGTGCTCTCAATGAAATCGGCAAACGTGCGGGTGACGGGAGGGCAGAAGGGGTTCGTTCGGCGGACCGGTCCACTCCTCCTCGGACTCAACCGACGCGGGTGGGGAGTGTGCGGGCGGCTCCGACACCACCGGCAAGTTGGCCGTGAAGGTGTTGGCGTTGAATGTCGAAGCCCCAGCCGTGCGTGCCATCTCAGAGAACTCGGTGACGGCGGACACGAGGGCCTCACCGTCCTCCTCGCAGAACGAGCACGCGGAAAGGTCGGTGAAGACTTCCGGCTTCCCGCCCGCAAGCATGCAAAGGGCGTCGAACTCCACGGGGTCGTCGTGGTCGATGGCGTGTTGGAACTTCGCGGCTAGCACGGAGTTTTCGGCCTCCTCAGCGAAGGCGTAGGCCGAGAGCCCGGTCCTGCCCCCGTTCGGGCAGTCCCGATGCCAATGCCGCGCCTTCCCCTTAGCGCACACCTGAGTTTGGCAGTACGGGATGGTCGCACCGGTGTCGCGATGGAAGGCCACCTTCTTGGAGACGGATTGAGACCAATTCCCCCCCTTGGGGAGGGGCGAGGCCGCGAAGCGGGTCTTGATGCGGCGGTCCGGCTTGTCCGCGCGAGGAGTAAATCCCCGTGGAGACGGCTCGGACTCGGCGGTGACGAGGAAGGCGGCCAACTGCCGCTTCAAGTCGAGGACCATCGTCCGCAAGTCCGCGATCTCACCCGTCGCGTCCAAATCACCGATGTCCTTCTCCATGAAGTGCGTGCCGTGGGAGTACCGGTGCGCGGATGCGGTGGCGGTGCCCGCCCGCACGTGCTCGCCGTAGCACTCACGTACCCATTGCTGAATAGTGAGGAGGTCGTGGGCGGCCCGTTGGTCGTGAAGAAGCAAACGGGACACCACCGGCTGGTAGAAGGTGGTGTCGAGGGCTTTGATGAAAAGGGACTTCACGTCTTCGTCCAAAAGCGTTGCCCTCGTTCTCGCAGCCTTGAGCGCGGCGTTGAAGTCCTCGATCGGGCCATGCGGGTCCACGCCCGCAGAGATGCGGACGCCCAACATGTCCGCTTGCCCCTGGAAGGGGTCACCAATAGGGATCATCCGACGGGCGAACTCGAGTAGAACACGCTTACCGTCCCCTGGAAAGCTAGCGTGGGACGAGTCCATCCAGTCCGCTGCTGGCGAGGAGGGGTCTACCAGCAGCTCGAGTGTAGAGAACAATAAATTGTTGGCCTCCACGCGGACGGCCAAAGTAGCGTCGTCCAGCGTGAAGAGCGGAGCGAACCCGATGTCCTCAGTGACGAATGTTGTTTGCAGCGCAGAGACCATTCTCGTGAAGAGGGCCGCCGCGTGGGACTCCGCACCGGAAAATCTCCCAACTTTGCCCTCGAACAACTTGCGTTGAACGTGCTTGGAGATCTTCATGTCGAAATGTTCTCGCTGTAGGGTGCGTACCGATGCCAAAAATGTAGCCCCCGCCGAATTAGCGGGTGGCTGTGCCGCTGGCGGAGTCGCGGGTGTGTTGGCATGCCTGGCAGCAACGGAATCAAAAATCGTGCTTAATGTGCGGCGGCGATTCGCCATGCTAGCTGTGGATCTCGTAGAAGCGACCATGATGAAGAAGACTACAGGGGTGGAGTGAGGCAAGAAGACGTGAAAAAAATGCGGAAGTCTTGGGCGGCCAAGAAATGCGGTGGGTCGTCGATACGGTTGCCGTGAGAGAGCAGGAATCCCGAGAAGTCGTGTGGTAGATGGCGGCCGATACGAAACGGTGTGGTGACCAACCAGAATACGTAAACCAATCCAACGTTAAATCCCGCAGAAAAAAATGTCCTCAAAGTCCTACAAGTAGGGGCTTCCCAGGATTTCGCGATTTTTTTTGCGAAATATAGGTACCCCCGTGAAATCGAAAAATTTCGCGACATTTGGGGCTCTTTTGGCGAAATTTCACCCCTCCCCGGTAAATATGCCGAAATTCTCGAATTTACCGTCGCGGGCGCCCTTAGCGTGCGTGAGAAGCTGATAACGCCGCGCAGATTTTGAATTTCAATTTTCTGTTTTACCTTAACCTTTAGAAGACAGTGTTAGTTCAACGTTAAGGGATTCAAGGTTTCACGGCGGCTCTTTCTCTCAGCAGACATCCGCGGTCAGGTCTCGTTAAATTTTGGAGTGGCACAATCATCGCCATTACTATCAGTCGGCATTCTCAACAAGTCCCCATGTTGCGTTGACGCAGCCGGTTTGATTGCATGTCGATATGCCTCATCGTCCGAGTTCTCGCTCGTTGAGAGCGATGACGACGAAAACGAGCGATCGGAGGCCAAGCTGTGGTATGTCGGATTGTTGCACCTAGTTACCATCATGCTCTTAGGTTATCATCCTCTGCTGATAAGTTTACATCATGCCGATAATTTATCAGTTATCACCATAGGGTGTTGTTTCTCCGCTTCATCTCATCGTCACCACGACATCCCATTTGTCATACAGTATAAGATATCGCCGCGACTTCTCATATCACCGCGACATACCATAGGACCGCGACTTACCGACTTCTCCTATCGTCTCCAACATAGAATACTCTCTCACCTTCTAGAATTCGGACATTAAGGCTCACGGAGCTTGCGAAATTTTAGGCTTATAAGGGTATATCGGAAGATTTCGTGCGAATTTCTCGAGAAATTTATGCGAAATATAGGGGCGACGTTGCGAAATCCGAGAAAGAAATATAGGCGATTTGAAAAGAAATCCTGGGAATTGTGCAAGCACAAGGGGGGGCGGGTGGGAAAGTCCACACACTCACAGTAACACGGCAAGAGGCCGCCTTAGTCCGAAGCTGGCCTCTTAAGGCCTCCGACTGATCAGAAAACCTCAGTTTTCAGATCTGCTCCGTATGAGCTACAACTCGCCGCAAATCAACCCACAAAACTTAGGCCATACCCGCGACTGCCGGCACTTCTCACGCGCGGAGCGCCTCGCACTCCATCCCAAAGCGTCTGGCTTTAGCCAATCATCCCGGCGGTGTCGCAGTGGCTAAATAAAGCGTAAGTGGGGCCAAACCTGTCAGATATATAGTTAGGAGTGAATAACTAGATAACTGGAAATAAACCCTGAGTTAAGGGTTTCGGAATCCGAACGGTAAAAGTCAGATTGATGAAAGAGAGATACACATAATACTAACGGGAGTTTCCCGACTACTGGTGACGGTCACCCAGCCTACTTTAGGAAGTGACAAGTGACAGATTATACTGTCGGCGTGTCACATCCAGCAGTTGCAAAAAGCAGGACTGTTCAATGGGGAAACATTCTTCAGCATTCGGACGGCGGGAGCAATTGAACTTTTCCTTGAAGGAGCCGACCTGCAATAGGTTATGGGACAGACGTATTGGAAAACAGAGAGGATTGCTAGACATTATATGAAAGTGTGGCAAGTCTTGGGAATGTCATCCTCAAGGCAGATAGAGAAAGTCTCGACGAAAGAATACATGGAGCTGAATGCGGCACAATCATTCGTGCGAGTATTTGTATGAGTAATTTGATTATTAATTTCTGTTGGCTCGAGTTTGAGAGTTGGGGTGAAAAGGCGTCAAGAGGCGGGGGTTGTGAGTGTTGGCGGAGAGGCGACGCTGGAGTGGTGCCTTGTTGCTTCGCCTTACTTTCCGCTCTTTTTCTCGCCATTCCTACCCAACGGGAGCGGATCGGACAAGGTGACTGGGCGGTCATCCGATTTACGGGGAATCCGCAGGATCAACAGTATCACTGTTGATAATTACCAAACTGGACTTTTTGGGGGCCTGCTTACCCCCTACTGTCCACACTGTAATTTCTCCCCCAATATTGCGTTTCGGCTAAAATCGTTCATACGTCGATCCGCCAAGTCGTGTAGATGCGCTCATCATCTTTGGTTGACCGATTCCGATCAATATTCCACGAGTTATCCCAATTTTTATATTAGTGTTGATAATTGGCATATGACGAGGTACCGATTACGTCATCATCATCATACAACCTGTATAAGTTGTATGTTTTTATGCATCTTGCTTGCATCATGTTCAGTTGTTCACAACCAGACGAACGGGCACTTGTGCACAACATTCACTGGCTACCTCTGTTCACAACATTCCCCCAACTTTCTATATATATATATGTCTATCTCTCATGTTTTTAGAGGGCATATTTTACCAAATGTGTGGTTTTGAAACGACGTTCGGTTGATAGGGTTGTTAGTCACAAACGAGGATGCTAACAAATAAACACGCATCGCCTTAAATCCTTAAAATCTTGCACCATCTCTGTAAATAATGGTTTGAACAGATGTTGAGTACTGCGTTTCTTAGGAACCCCTCTCGGACTACGCGATAGTTGCCCATTCGTCAATCGCCTAGAAACTGATAGCAGTTCTATCACGCATGGAATATCCGTCTATCCTCAAAGAAGGTTCTTACGGAAAATTTTCATTGACTAGCGTCCCAACGAATACAGTTCTGAACTGACATTAGGCACTGGCTTGATGGTACTTCGGACTTAGCATACTTTTGAACGTATCGGCTTGTTGAAAATACTGGTTCGCGAGCCATTCAAACATCTGCAACAGCGACCTGTGCCAGGATTTCGTCGAAGAAGAAGAAGGTACTGCGAATTTTTCACGTTCACCCTTCACGACTCCGCTTTCACCTTATCCTCTGCTACACCACTTCACGGTTCACTGACGAGAAAAATAGCGAAAGATTGTGCGCTTGGGTAAAGATGTCTTTTACCATCGTCTGAAAGATACTTTTGCGACTTGAGACATTTTTGCACTCCTGCACTTCGAATTAGTTCCGCATTCATCTAACGATCTGTGAGGCTCGATTTTAGCTTCCTGCGTGGCAGTAGAAAATTGTTGCTCTTCGCTTGCACAATTCGCTCTCTTTTGATAAAACGAACATGATGTTACATGTGCTGTTATCTCCCGTCAGCTTCGTGCAGCGTCTCAGGCGGAATCGTTGCCATGCACTGTCATTGCCAAGTGAGGGGCCTTCTGGTGACGGGATCTACACGGGGTAGTACACCAGTCCCGCAGTTTGGATATGCTGTGCCTCATCAATTCTTTCGCGTTTCCTTCGCTACTGGAGAGATGCACCTCCCCTGAACTTCGGGCGGGGGGCTTGGAAGGGGGATGCGCCCTGTCTAGAGCGCTATGAGTAACGCGACGCACGGCGAGTGCCACAAGTCTCTCGAGCACGAGGAGGCTAATTCCCCGCGCTCAACCAGGAGAAGATTTACGTGTATTAGAGGACTATGCGTGCTTACGCTTGCTATGGTCGCGGCGGCGGTAGTGTACGATATCGCGTTACTGGTGACGTTGCAAGCAGTCCCGGTCGGCAGCGTCTCGCTCCCGCAGGCTGTGTTCAGCTTTCCTTCCGGAGGAAACGTGCTGGTCCAGTTCACGCTCTCGGCCGAGAACCGGCTGCTCCTCTCAGGTGAGCGCCACAGACGCTCCTCTCAGGTGAGCGCCATAGACGCTCCTCTCAGGTGAGCGCCGTAGACGCTCCTCTCAGGTGAGCGCCACAGACGCTCCTCTCAGGTGAGCGCCATAGACGCTCCTCTCAGGTGAGCGCCGCAGACGCTCCTCTCAGGTGCGCGCCATAGACGCTCCTCTCAGGTGAGCGCCATAGACGCTCCTCTCAGGTGAGCGCCACAGACGCTCCTCTCAGGTGAGCGCCACAGACGCTCCTCTCAGGTGAGCGCCACAGACGCTCCTCTCAGGTGAGCGCCACAGACGCTCCTCTCAGGTGAGCGCCATGTGGGGAAAGACAGGTGTCGGAACTTCAACAAGTCGGAGGGCTAAAACTAAGAGTGTCCTTAGCAGTTTCCCTGAAAAGTAGAGTTGGAGAGTCTGATATAACTAATTTGTTGACGGCGTTCCAAGTTTGTGTCCATATGTGGCACAGCATTTCGCCAGCAAAACTACCAAAGCCTGTATCCTTTCGGATCCTTTCAGCGAGGGTGGCTGCGATACGTCTGCTTGGATGTGTGCTCCTCGGCCCTTTGGGTTGAGCTTGCTGGTATGCTGGAATCTGAGGCTTGTCTTACCCAAGTGTTGCGTGTAATCTGAGGACTACGGTGATCGGTTGGTCCTCGTATGCACCAAATCCTCAATGCTTGCTTTCCTGCAAGAGTTTCCATGTTTACACCGGCAAGCGGACCTGGCGTACAGTGGCGAAGACCGTGAAGTGGCAAGCTTGGTCGTGATTCAGGAATCGGACTCCATAAAGCTGAGTGCAAGGCCTATCCGCAATATGCTAACGACCATCACACTCCCAAGCCGTACAAGTCGCAAGCTTCGCGCGATCCTCTTCGACAGATGAGCGCCTTGAACCACACGCCCGGCTTTGTTCTTGTGCTGGGTGACAGGGTAAGCCGCCCCTATGCCTCAACCTCCTAGGCACTGTACTCTGGACCATGCCACTCCTACAGCCATCCAAATGAAGGAAAGTTGGGCCCAGCTTCAAACGCTAAGGGCTCCAAGGGCCCGGCAGCCCAGGCCACAACGCGTCCCGCGTCGATGGCTCCAAGGGCCCGGCAGCCCAGGCCACAACGCGTCCCGCGTCGATGGCTCCAAGGGCCCGGCAGCCCAGGCCACAACACGTCCCGCGTCGATGGCTCCAAGGGCCCGGCAGCCCAGGCCACAACGCGTCCCGCGTCGATGGCTCCAAGGGCCCGGCAGCCCAGGCCACAACGCGTCCTGCGTCTAGGTAAATCTAGCCAACGGCCCAATGAACTTGTCGTCAGGCATTGGGGCTTGGCAGCGGCACAGGGGTTTGACGCATGGTCTCTTTTCAGGTTGAGCTGCCCCCACTCCGGCGCACACGTGTCACCAGCAACATGACAGTGGCCGAGGTCGATGTTACCATGCTGAAGAACATGCTTTTGAATAGCCGAGATCCAGACTCTCTGTTCTTTCACTGCCAACTGCATCTGTATCTCAATATTGGTGGTGCTCTGCACATCTCCTTAGAAGGTGCTCAGCCCCCCATCAAAGTGCTCTTATTCTTTCACCAAAGTGCTCTTATTCTTTCACCAAAGTGCTCTTATTCTTTCACCA
>LGRX02005803.1:47896-84079 GCA_001247695.2 Cymbomonas tetramitiformis
GGCATGGATGCGTGTGTCCCCTGCAACGCACCGCTCGACCCCCCTGTCACTCAGCCTCTCTAGAACTCCATGGCTTCGACGGGTATGATTTTGATCAGGCGCTGCAGCATTGAGCGGAGGGTGATGCGCGACACGTCAGGCTCCCCTTTTGTGCTGTGGGTGGTCTGCGCAGCTGTGACAGCATGGGCCGCAGAGGGAGCGCTCACTCTGCGCCGCTCGATCCTCTTTCGGTGTCGCTCCAATCACTGAATGGACGGAAATGGACCGCGCATGCGTGAGAAATCCTTCGGGTGCGAGGGGCGAGAGGGGGGCGCGTGCAAGCAGGATGACAGAGTCCTTCCGGTGCGAGGGGCGGAAGGGACGTGATGCAAAACAGGATGACAGAGTCCTTCCGGTGCGAGGGGGCGAGAGGGGGCGCGTGCAAGCAGGATGACAGAGTCCTTCAGATGCGGGGGCGAGAGGGGCGCGTGCAAGCAGGATGACAGAGTCCTTCGGTGCGAGGGGGCGAGAGAGCGCGTGCAAGCAGGATGACAGAGTCCTTCCGGTCTGCGAGGGCGAGCGGGGGGCGCGTGCAAGCAGGATGACAGAGTCCTGGTGGACTTAAACCTGGGGTATGACCCTGCAAGGGCTCGCACGTTGATAGCAGAGAGTGCGTATGGTGCACCTGGTTACCTCGCACATATCCTGTCAGCGGCAGGTCCGTGGCCCGCCCCCTTTGCCACCATTATTGGGCTCCCATCGAGAGGTAGGGTCCGGCAGAGCGAGGGGACGCGGTGCATGCCAGGCCTGCCCCCGCCACCGCTCTTGCGGGGTTAAGAGTCCGCCGCCAGTCTCGCCTGCAGTTTGCCATGAGCCCCGATGAGCGCTCCCTTGCCACGGGTTGCCTGATGTAGAATCGACCGGGCGATGTTTCGAAGTGCTTGCCCACGTTGATGTCCACCCCAATGCCCTCAGAGTATGCTGCAAGCACGGCAGCAGTGCCAGCTTTCACTCTGCGGCATGTGAAGGAGATGAGAGGGGGCAGGGCCTGGTGGCGAGGTAAGCAGAGCGCTTTGATGAGAGGGGGCAGGGCCTGGTGGCGAGGTAAGCAGAGCACTTTGATGAGAGGGAGCAGGGCCTGGTGGCGGGTGAGCAGAGCACTTTGATGAGAGGGGGGGCCTGGTGGTGAGGTAAGCAGAGCACTTTGATGAGGGGGGGCAGGGCCTGGTGGCGAGGTAAGCAGAGCGCTTTGAGGTGCACTTTCCGCGCCTCGACGCCCGCGCCAGCGTGCGCGATCCGAGCAGCGGCTCCAGCGGCTCGCTGGACCTGTCGATAACCGCGGAGGGGTTTGCGGTGGAGCTGCTGAGCGTGCTGAACGGCAGCGCCGCGTCCAGCACAGTCCCGATCTCAGCCGCCTGCCAGGTGTGTGTGGCCACTCGCTGGGAACCGTTGTTGCACCGTGACGGCCGGTGCGGCAGCCGTCCTGATGTGCGCCACATGAATAGGCCTCGACCATAGGTTCCCAGCTCCGCCAAACGAGGCCCGTTGATTTTGAAGCAACATGTCCACTTCGTTCGAATGCCTTGTGATGAGGTTGCCAGCCGGATAGACGGCAAAGTCCCCAGCCAATGTGCCATCCCATGTCCTAATTGTACTAGCGCGGTGCGAGTGAAATTTGTCACGTGCGCCAACCTTCGTTTGGTGTCCGAGGTGTCTTTGAACCCACCCTCACAAGCCCTCCTGAGCACCCCCCCGCAGTAACTCGGCATGCTCAGCAGCAGCCCAGTGCTGCGAGGCTGGGGTTGGGTCGGACACTGCGCATTTGTGCCGTGGGCATACCGGTGCAAATGCGCGTCACTGCTAACCGCGTGGTTGTGGCTGCGTAGATCTTGACGGTGAATGGAAGAGCGGAGAGCTGCGTCTCAGCCGGTCCGGAAAGCTGCCTCCGTCCCTCCTTGCCGGGGTTTGCAGGCCTCGGGATCCCCATAGTGTACCAAAGGCTTGCGGGCATTCCGAGTTGGTGCCTGAGTCATTCTATACCTGGGTCTGTTGGCTATTCAAACCTTGGGCTTTGGGACCATTTGATGTCATAGCTATTGATGGTGTGGTTATGTGAATAAAGCTAAAGGGGATTCGGTTTTCTGGCATTCCTCATACACAATTTGGTTCAGGGTTTAGGGTTTAGGGTTAAGATGGCCTGTCCCCTGACTTGAGTTGAGGGTGCCGCCATGTAGTGCTTCCTAACTAATGTGCCACGTGTACAGGGGCTGCCGCAGCAGCGCGCAGCGTGGCTCGTGCAAGGCGCGGGCGGGCGCTGCTGGAGATGGATCACACCCACGAGTCACACCCAGGTATGACATGCCTTAGAGAACTCCGTACCATATGCCGGCTCTGAGTCCGTGCTCTCGATGGCACGCCTGGCGCGCATCACACCGCGCATGGCTTGTGCAGCAGGCTGACCACTTCACGTTGGGTGTAGCGCGTATTTTTAGGGGTTTTTAGGGTTTAGGGTGTAGCGCGCGCCTACTTCCCAGCCCCTCGGGAGAAGCCACGGGATGCGCACACGTGGAATCCAGACGGATGTCCTGAAGTGTGTGCTGAATGCTTGGATAGTGCAGCCGATCTTCTGTGGCTATATGGTGCCAAAGAAATCGGTCCAAGGATAAGCCACATGCATATCCTTCCACCCTATCCGGTCGCTTCAATATGTGCCACGTGGCATATGCCAGCGCCCCGCTCATGCAGGAGCCTATGTGCCACGTGGCATATGCCAGCGCCCCGCTCATGCAGGAGCCTATGTGCCACGTGGCATATGCCAGCGTCCCGCTCATGCAGGAGCCTATGTGCCACGTGGCATATGCCAGCGCCCCGCTCATGCAGGAGCTTATCTGCCACGCGGCATATGCCAGCGCTTCGCTCATGCAGGAGCCTATGTGCCACGCGACATATGCCAGCGCCCCGCTCATGCCGGAGCATTTGTGCCACGTGGCATATGCCAGCGCTTCGCTCATGCAGGAGCCTATGTGCCACGTGGCATATGCCAGCGTCCCGCTCATGCAGGAGCCTATGTGCCACGCGGCATATGCCAGCGTCCCGCTCATGCAGGAGCCTATGTGCCACGTGGCATATGCCAGCGTCCCGCTCATGCAGGAGCCTATGTGCCACGTGGCATATGCCAGCGCCTCGCTCATGCAGGAGCCTATGTGCCACGCGGCATATGCCAGCGCCCCGCTCATGCAGGAGCCTATGTGCCACGTGCCCAGCGCTTCCCGCTCATGCAGGAGCCTATGTGCCACGTGGCATATGCCAGCGCCTCGCTCATGCAGGGAGCCTATGTGCCACGCGGCATGCCAGCGTCCCGCTCATGCAGGAGCCTATGTGCCACGTGGCATATGCCAGCGCCCCGCTCATGCAGGAGCTTATCTGCCACGCGGCATATGCCAGCGCTTCGCTCATGCAGGAGCCTATGTGCCACGCGACATATGCCAGCGCCCCGCTCATGCCGGAGCATTTGTGCCACGTGGCATATGCCAGCGCTTCGCTCATGCAGGAGCCTATGTGCCACGTGGCATATGCCAGCGTCCCGCTCATGCAGGAGCCTATGTGCCACGCGGCATATGCCAGCGTCCCGCTCATGCAGGAGCCTATGTGCCACGTGGCATATGCCAGCGTCCCGCTCATGCAGGAGCCTATGTGCCACGTGGCATATGCCAGCGCCTCGCTCATGCAGGAGCCTATGTGCCACGCGGCATATGCCAGCGCCCCGCTCATGCAGGAGCCTATGTGCCACGTGGCATATGCCAGCGTCCCGCTCATGCAGGAGCCTATGTGCCACGTGGCATATGCCAGCGCCTCGCTCATGCAGGAGCCTATGTGCCACGCGGCATATGCGAGCGTCCCGCTCATGCAGGAGCCTATGTGCCACGTGGCATATGCCAGCGCCCCGCTCATGCAGGAGCCTATGTGCCACGTGGCATATGCCAGCGTCCCGCTCATGCAGGAGCCTATGTGCCACGCGGCATATGCCAGCGCCCCGCTCATGCAGGAGCCTATGTGCCACGTGGCATATGCCAGCGCCTCGCTCATGCAGGAGCCTATGTGCCACGTGGCAGGGATCCGGACTAGTGCGAGGGAAGGAGCTGCATCTTGGGATCCGTCAGCTCCTCCAAGAACGGCTCAAAGGATCAAAGCTCTTTTTATCCGCGATGCGCTCCCATTCCGCGGTGACTCGGTCATCATGACCAACCGGGATCTCTACCACCATGATACCCCTCGGCGCCCCCCACCAATCCCGGCGTCAGTCAGAGTTCGCTTGTCTAACACCACCGCGAACTCCTTGCCCTCACCAGCAGCGCAAAAGGCTGAACACCCCGGCGAGGGGGAGCAGGTTTGGACATGGGAAGCAGGATCCAGCGGCTCTTGGATCACGCAATGCAGGGGCAAGGACATGCGGGTCGCGGCCTGCTGCACGACGGCGGCGGCAGTAGCATCGCCGACGAGATGGCGGCATTGCTAACCACCTTGCAGCCGGAGAACGTGCTCAAAGTTGGGCTCATGTGTGATAACTTAATCTGCGACTTCGGCAATGCCATAGCCGAGACGAACCTGAACCTGTTCGTCTCGGACCACGACCTGGTTTTAGGTCTCGAGATGGGCGAATATCTAAACATGTCCGTGCAAGCCGTGGCCGCAGAGGTGACCGCGGATGGTGCGTGACCTCCGCTGCAGCACAAACCCCGCCCCAGCGCTTCCAGGGTGCCCTGAGCGTAGCACCCTAGACGTTGTTTCGACGCGGCCTTGTGGGAGCGCCTAGGGTAACCGCCTCTACTTGCTCCAGCGAATTTTGGATGTGCCGAGCGTAGCGCCCTAGACCCTACTCCAGCGCCTTGAGGGTGGGCCGGGGGAATGGCTTCAGAAGACTTGGGGCAATCCTTTCTAACAGGGAGGGAGCAGTTGCACTGACCACCGGCTGCCTCCCGGCTCGCGCGCAGATGAGGTGGCATCTGCTGCTGACGAGCGGGTCTACCTTCTGTGGGACGTGGCGCGCGATGGCGAAAGCGTCAGTCGGATGGAAGGCCGGCTAACGCGTTCCAGGCAGCAGGACGCGGCGACGCTGCACGTGGAGTACTGGGACGCCAACCACGCGGCCTCCGTGGACGCCGGCGGGCGCGCTCCACTCCTGGACGTCTACCTATCGGGCAGCCGCGCGAGCGAGCGTTGGTCGGAGCTGCACTCCCGGCAGCTTGAAGGGGACCACATGCGGCTCCTGGCGCGGGTGAACCAATCTGGGGAGGAGCTGGTCGATGTTGATATGGCGATGGGCGTGGCGGTGGACCCGGACAACTACTGGGACCTTTTTATGTATGCCGAGAGTCTCGCGGTGTACGAGGGCCGGCGACACCTCGAGGTGTCCAACTGTAGTGCGATGTTGAACGCGGTGGACTCGGAGGATGAGTACGCCGGGCGCATGGACGGGGTGCTGACGTGCACCGCGCAGCCCGGCGTGGACCCCTCGGGGGGTCTCTGGGGGACCACGACGGTGCCGCGGAGGTACACCCTCAGCTCGGAGATGCGTCTGACAGAGGTGGACATCGCCCTTGCCTCCTCCTCTCCTCCTCCTTTCCTCCCGCCGCCACCCTGCACTCCCCCGCCCACCCAATCGCCAATTGCCTATCCAACAGACAGCATGGTGCCAATGATCTCGGACTCAGACTCGGACTCGGACTCAGAGTCTGACACCGATACCGACTCCGACCGACTCAGGTTCTGACTCCGATGCCGACTCCGACTCTGACACTGACTCCGACTCCGATACCGACTCTGACTTGACTCCGACTCTGATTCTGACTCCGACTCCGACTCCGACTCCAACTCCGACTCGACTCCAGACTCCGACTCTGACTCTGACTCCGACACCGACTCCGATACCGACTCCGATACCGACTCGACTCCGACTCTGACTCTGACTCTGACTCTGACTCTGACTCTGACTCTGACTCCGATACCGACTCCGATACCGACTCCTCTGAGGCAACTAGCTTACCAACCGCTCTGCCCACAATGGTCCCCACGGCCGCACCAATAACTGCAGCTCCAGCCACTGGACCTCCGACCACTTCCCCATCTTCCATGGCGCCGACCACCTCCCCCGTCACCTCTAGCCCCACAGCCCCTCCCACAACACAGTTCCAAACGGGTGCACCAGTAACGACCTCTCCAGTTACTTCTCCACCCACCTTAGCCCCGACGGCCCCGCCAACAACTGCCACCCCCACTGCAACATTCCATCCCACAGCGGCCCCCTCTGAGCAGTGGCGTGTGGTGAGGAAGGAGTCCGAAGGCTACGCATCTAGCTGCGGCGATTTGATTCTCGAGCTGTACTTATCCGAGGTGCCGGAGCTCAATGTTGCATACTGCAAGGACCGGTGCCTGGGCATGGATGGAGATGATGGCTCGGCGAGATGCAGCGTGATGCAGTATCAGTCTAGGACAGGGACATGCCAGTTCCGTGCATGTGACATGTGCTTCAAGACGGATTATCTCGAGTCATGCTCGTTAGTGGAAGGTCCAGGGTTTACCATTTTCACCATTTTGGGTACCTCCTCCCCACCGCCACCCTCCCCCTTCCCCACCCCCTCCCCCGCCTCCTCTGCCTCCACCCCCGCCCCTCACCTCTGCTCCTTCTCGAACTCCAACAACGGTCACGCCCACTACCAGCGTTGGGCCGACTGCAGCTCCCACGGCAGCCCCCATCACGACCCACCCCGTAACATCTTTGCCGACCCCAAGCCCCACCGCAGCCCCGAGTACAGGCGCACCAACCACTGCGGTGCCGAGTGCGTCGCCCACTGCGCAGCCGAGTACCTCAACTCCGACAACTGCTGCACCGACCACCATGACGCCTACCACCATCCCCCCCACAACTGGCATCCCCACAGCGGCGCCATCCTCAATGCCGACTGCACCGACGTCCACCCCCGCCCCGACTTCGCCTCCGACTGCTGATCCGTTCATCGAGATTAGGAAGCCGTCGGCCGGCTATCAGACGAAATGCGGCACATTCATTGGTGAATTGACGCTGAAAGGAAGCCAGGATCTGGCCTACTGCAAGTCTCGCTGCCTGGCGGGGGGGGGGAACTGTACTGTGATGCAGTACAAGCCTAACGAGGGCATCTGTAACTTTCGCTTGTGTGAGATGTGCTTTGTGGCAGAATATCTGGATGCTTGCTCGTTGGAGAGGGCCAGTGGAGCAGGGTGGGCAATTTTCACACTTTTGGACACACCCTCTCCCCCGCCCCACCACCACCGCCTCCAAGTCCACTCCCTCCCCGTCTCCGCCCTCTCCTCCGCCTGCCCCCCCTCTGCCACCGCCGCCTTACCTCCCGGTTCCATCGGATGGCCGGCGGCGGCTCTTGGACCGCTGGGGTGCTAGCGCCGCGCCGGGTGAGGGCGCGGCATTCGCGGTTGTTGCCGGCAGGTGCGCCACGTCGGATGGGGGGAGCTGCGTGCACAGCCCTGACTACCCTCGCCCGTACGACCACGCACAGGCCTGCAGCATTGCCGTGCGCCGCGCCGGGTTCCTCAACCCGAGCTACTTCCAGCTCCGCGCCGGCGACGTGCTGTACGTGGGTGAGGAGCGGTACACCGGGACGCGGGCCCCGGGGGCAGCGGTGGACCCCTCCATCGCTCTGCGCTTCCAGGCGGACGCGGGGGGCGCGGGGGGCGGCTTCTCCATCTGCCTCTCAGGTGCGCTGCTTCAAGCGGTCGTGCGCGCCGACACGCCACGTGGCGCCTCCATGGCGCACCCCGCTGGGCACCCCATTTGCAACGTGACCACACCTTGCCCAGCGCCCACTTGCGCCAAGGTCTTCTCGGTGCTATGTTTGGTCCCGAGAGAGGAGAAAGAGAGAGAGAGAGAGAGAGCCCCTCCATGAGGAGGGAAGGCAGAGGCATGAAGTGATGGGCGAGGGGGGGGAAGGGAGGGCGTTTGCTTGGCAGACTCGGAAGCGCTTTCGGAGTCGAGAATGAGCATGAGTGGTGGTCTGGTCGTGTCGGACGCCGGCGCGGAGCTAATGGCGATATCGGTGAGCTTCGGCGTTGGAAGCGTTTCTGAGCGAGGCGATGACTTGGAAGTGGACATGGGCCTGTCGCTGGCGGTCAGTGAGGCCATGGGGATGGATGCTGGGCTGTGTCTCGAGTCCAATGGGTACTACTCGGGGGAGGAAGACGCGATGCGCATGAGCTCCTGCATGAACCTGACGGAGGAGGGCAGCATCTCCAGTCAGCTCGGCATCTCCCTGGCCATGGACATCAACAGCATTACGCTCGACGCAACGGAGGGAGGGGAGGAGAGGCTCCACGTGGCAGCGCACGCACGCACGGGCGCTGGCGTTGCGGATGGGGAGCAGGAGCTGGACCTCGGGATACAGATCCGACACGACGGGGAGCAGCAGCTGGAGTGGTTTGAGCACTGGTCATCGGGGACGAATGAGCTGGGCAATGATTGGTGGCGAGGCAGGTCCGACATCGCCATCCTTAACGACAAGCTCCTGGAGAGCTCGCTGTACTCCTCGTGGAGGACCTCCGACCAGCAGGTGGCGGTGGATGTGCAGGTGGGCGCGGTGATCGATGAGAATCTGGACGGCGAGATGCGGGCTATAAACGCTTCCTGCCATATGGCGGCTGACGAAGAAGCGGTACTGATCAGCGGGCGAGTTGATGAGAACAATGAACCTCAGATAGCTGTGTTCGCATCCGGCGCAACGGGCGAGGAGGTATTCCACGGGCTGGTGTCGCTCAACGTCTCCCTGGATCACGCGCTGCGCGGAGCCGTGGAGGCGCGCGCCGCCTCGGGGGAGGATGGCGACACGCTGGGGTTCGAGGTCTCGCGGGGATGCCAGCAATGCGAGGAGCCCTCCGAAGCCTCCGGGCTCGCGGGTAGCGCGAGAGCCATTGGCGGTGAGGCGGCTTACGCATCTCTGCACTATCTAGAGGAGAATGAGGAGAGGTGGAGCGTTTTTGGAGGCGGGCGATATGCAGACGGCAGCGGTGACGATCCTCTAGACGATCCCGGCCGTGTCCAGAGCGCGAGCGGTTGTGTTCACTACGACTGCTGGGGGCTGCAGCACGTGGGGGAGTGGCGCCCAGACGGAGTGGGCACGGTGTACGACACTGCGCTGAACCTTTTCCTTCAGGTGTTTGAGCACGACCGCAATGACGAGCTGCTCGGAGTGAACTACACGCACACGACCGCCGATACGGGCGACAGGAAGGTGCTGAGGGGAACCGTGGATGTGGTGCGTGGGGCTGAGGCGCTATTGGGTGTGGCCGGCGATGTGGCCGTCATGGATGATCGGCTGGACAGCGGCGTGGCGATCACCTTCGAGGAGTCGCCCTGGCTGGAGGCGTCATCGAGCGTGGTGACCAGTTCCGAGGGCGACGCGTCTAGCGTCACCTTGACGGGAGAGGCAATATACGATGCGGCAACCGTGGTCGCGGCGGCCTGGGCAGGGCGGTTATCCGACGATGCTGGGGCGACCTCCTTGAATCTGACGTGCGATGGCAACAGCTGGCTCCTGGCGCGTGCATCTCTCATCACCGAGTCGCTCGAGGGAACGGAGGGGTCGGAGCTTACACTGGGAGCCTTGTATGACAATCAGTATGACATGTCGATGACTGCGCGTTCAAGTGCTCGAGATGACGCAGTCTCCATGGACGTCGCCGCATCGATCTCAGAGGAACGGCGGGAGTGGTGCCAACTGAACTGGACAGCAGCAACGGCGCCGTACAGCGATGGGCAGGCTGGCAGCATGGCGCTGTCGTCTCGGTTTGATGCGGCGCCCTTCGTGGAGCTTGAGGTACGCGTGCCAGGCTGGTCTCACAGGGAAGGCAGCTCCATGGTGGCGCGCTGCCGCAACCCCTGAGGCCTCTGAGGCCCGCGATGGCATGCCCCCATGCGCCCGAAGGCATGGGAGGGATGCGGGTGTCATGGAGCCGCTCGCTTCCCGCCAGTGGCGCATTGAACGTTTCCCAACCTGTGATCGCCGCAGAGTGCGGCTAAAGGCCAAGCTGTGCATTTGAGTGTGATCCTATTGGGCGCAGTGGGTTGATTCTCGCCCGTTCGGCCAATCGCATGCAGATTCATGGGCTCGTGGAACGAGCTGAAATCATTCCGGTGGACTTTGTTTGACTCTCCTTGACGAGGCGCGCTGGGTTTTTAGGGTTTCGGGCGGGAGGCGTGGGGGTGCGCCGTGCAGAGCTCAGGCCGGCTCTGCTCGGAAGGCGGCCAGCTGCGCCTGGAGGTGGACCACCAGGCCAGTGACCTGATCCGGTATGACTTGATCGTGGGCCTGATGGACGACAGCACCGGTGCAGGGACTCTTCGTCAGTTGAATGTGACCAGCGCGCTCGGCTACGACGGGGACGAGGTTCTGGCGCTCCACAGCACGTCCGCCTCCGAGCAGGATGACGCAGGTGCGCGGACTGAAATGGATGGACCCCCGTGTTGCCCAGGCCCTCCTCAAGGGGGGTGGGCGCATCCCCGCCTCCTTGGGGGGTTCACTTGGACGTGACAGCACCCCTTCTAGAGTGGAGTGGGCCGCAGCGGTGTCTCGCGCCTGCTCCGCTAAGGGGGGCATGAGACGCCCTCCGGTGCGCCCTTCACACCGTCAGTGTGCTTCCCAGGTTTAATTCGCGCTGTGCCACGTCGCGCACGTGCCCGGCTTTTTCGTTCGGATTGTGCCACATCACCCATGCCACCGGCTGTGTAGTTTGGATTGTGTCACGTCACGCGTGCGCCTGGTTGTGCAGTTCAGGCTGCGCCAGGTCACACATGGTAACGGCGCATGCCGGGCATGGTGCAGGCATCGAGGGGTACACCATGGACCTGGTGGTGGCTTACGAGAAGAAGGAAGCTCTAGCGTTGCATTCGGAGGCCGACTATGTGCCCGGCAGGGACGAGGAGGACCTCCGTGCGCACGCCGTGGTGCTGGTTGACGGAACCGATGAGGTCGAGGTGCGCGAACCCGCAAGCTCTTTTATGCGTGCTTGTGGGGCGACTGAGGCGGGGCGCGAATGGTGCGTCCCTGCACAGGTGACGCTGGCCGCCAGGGTGCAAGACCCCCCCGATTCGGACCCTGAGGCGAAGCTGATGCTATTGGTGGAATACCAGCAGGAGGCCATCGTCCACCTCGACGCAGGCCTCCGAGAGGACTTCTTTGCATCCGCCGCCCCCCCGCGTCCCTCCCCACCGCCCTCGCCGCAAGCACGAAGCCCACCTACCCCATCGCCGCCTCCGCCGCCAACGCTCGTGACACTGACCTTGATAGCGACTATTGAACAAGACATCGCGGCTTTCCAAGACGAAGCTTTCAAGGTTTGGCGTGCGTGCGTTGCCAGCCCTGTAGCAGCAGCATGCTTCAGGGTGCTCGATGCCCAATTTTCCGGGGAAGGCTCAATGCGCCCCCTCCACGATGAGATGATCATGGAAGAAGGAGGCATGATGTAGGCTGAGGGCCGGCAGCGCCCACGGCCTCTCACCTGCCGGAGTGAGTGCGGTGGGGCGGCATCGGCGTGCAGACAGAGGTCCACATTCTTGCTGCTGTGACCTCTCAGAGGAACGCGTAACAACCCTGATGGGGGGCGACGCAGGCGGAATTCACAAATGATTACCTCGCAGAGGTTTCTGCCTCGGCTGATGTCAGGCCCGAGTACGTCAGCATAGAGTCCATCACAGCGGGGAGCGTTGTGGTCCGCCTCATCCCTCATCCCTCATCAGCTGATTGTTGTTCCAGCACGGCATGCACAGCTGCCAGAGGCCGTCAGATCGCCGCCTTTACATGCTCTGTGCGGGGGATGCTACTGAGCAAGTCCTGGAGATGCTTCTTCTCGCCGCTGTGTCCTGGTCTGCAGCGCGCGGCTTCTGCGCCGTCCGATTGCGTGCTGGATGCGGCGGCCTGCCCAGGTGAACTCCCAGGTCACGTTTGTCGACAGCGTGGATGAGGCCTTCCGCTTCGAGGCCTCAGTCTCCGCGACCAATCATAGCGTCTTCTCGGCGGCCTTCCAAGGAGAGTACGGCACCTCAACTGTGTCCAACATCACCTCCACCGTGCTCGTCTCCCCACCACCTCCTCCACCACCACCTCCCCCACCACCACCACCACCCTCGCCACTGCTACCACCTAACTCACCACCACCACCACCACCTTCAACTCCCTGGCCACCTCCGCCCGCTTCTTATTTACCAACGGGGTCCGATCAACCTAATGACGAGTCAAGTGAAGCTGGCACGGATTGGATAGACATGCTCATTCTCGGTGAGCCCGGCGCGCAGCCACCTCCCGGTTGTGCCTGCCATGGGCGGCTTGATGACGTTCGGGCAGCGGGGTCTGAACCGGTCGCAGTGGGTTCAGCCGCACAGTGCGTTGTGCACCGCAGTGCTGAGTGCCTCGGTGGCATGCCCCCGCTGCTACTACACTAACAATTGGTTTGACCTGTCAGTAGAAGGTGGTTTGTATCTTGTCGCAATAAGATAGAGTTAGATGTTTCCGCACATACTCCTTTTGGCCCAAGGGTGAAAATCCCCTGGGGGATGTCATCGCACCCCATTCTGAACGCCTCTGTCCAGATGAATTACACCAAAACGGATCTGCTTGCGTGTTCAAAACTCACCCCAGCCTAGAATGACCCTCAAAAGCTCGGCAGCCAGGTCGCGTCATCTCTGTTGGCGTGCAGCACGTTCCTTTTGTTTAGAAATGGAGTGCAGTGGAAGTTTAGTGGCTTCAGAAACCAGACGCCATGGCTCCGGCTCCGGCTTCATTCGAGGCAGAATGATACATGTAGTACCGTGGCTGTGTACAGTGGTGCTAAAGGCCACAAACTGGCACGGGCAGGTGATCGTGGTCGTTGCGGCACGGTCTGAACTTAGGTCCCAGTCTGACACACAGGTTTTCACCTCTTTATGCTCTATAAACCGGCCGTGTACTTGGGTTTCCCAGGGTTTTCCTCGGGTTTTGGCTGTTGTGGTCATGAGCTGTCCTATTCAAGACACGTATTCACGATCACTGTGCATGGATACCGCATGATGTGGAAAGTGTGATTAGATCCTCATCGACATTGCTTTCGAATATTCCCATCGCTTGTCTCCCCATCGCGGATTAGCATGTGTTTATTGTCAGTAACTCGTCATCGAAAAAGGGCACGTGCCGATGTGCACAGACCCAATATTGCCGATGGATGAGTTCCACCATGTGCACTCCATCTTGATTCGATCTGTACTTCTACTCGCTACAGGAACTCCATCTACGTTTCCTCCGAGGCAGCATCATGAGCATGGCGTCCCATGGGTACACATGGTTCTCACATATTCACCACCTCGCAGATAACTGTGTGGTATTGGTGCCAGATATTACAATTTTGACGACATGAAAATCTGTGCATCGCAGCAATGACATGTGTGCGGGCAGAGAGAGACCTTCCAGGCATTCGAGTGTGCATTCCCTCGCCTTTGAACCAGACGATGCCATTGGCCGGATGATGGCGTGTTTGTCCTCTGCAGGAGCAATCGCTGCTGGCGGCCTGCTTGTCCTGTGTGCAGTATGTGCTGGGGGTTACTTCTGCTGCTTTAAAAAGAGCCCCAGAAAGGTGTGCCCAAGCCGCCATGCTCAGTAAGTCGCGTGTGCAGACAGGTATAGTGTGCACGCGGTGATCGCCCATGCCTTATGGCGTATGAGCTTTCTTGTTTCAGTGCAGAAGGGTGCCCGTCATGATTGGGCAAATGGCAAGATTGGCCACCATCACTCACTAGATCTCCAAGCCCCTGTTGGGTGCACGTTCTCGTCTTTACCTGTTCAGTCATTACAGGGTGTGTTGTGAGTCGACCACCGCAGGGACACACCCAAGGGATTCTCCTATCCATATGCCACGATAGTTTATCGTGGCTTGAGCATTGTGCTTGGAACTCAACCAGTGGCATGTTTACACATGTTATCATACCACGCAAGCAAAAGCATGGTTATGTTTGGAATCGCCCTCAGCTTCCACGTGGTTGGGCATGTCAGCATCTTACATAAACTGTGTGTGCTTGAGTTTACAGGCTGACTCGTTTTCGTATCAGCCACCCTCAAACCCGTCTGAGTGGGGTACCGTTTTTGATTCTCCGAATGCCGCCAAAGAAGAATGGATCACCATAAACAATGATGCATATGGACTTTTGTAAATACCTATCAGCATACTGCATATTCGGAATATACGTAATTGGCACGCGGTCGTATATTTGTTTCGTCCTTGTATATGCAAATGGTGCATATCAGAAGAAGAGCATTGAGGAAAGAGCGCCCCCGATTGTGGGCATAGTATAAGGTAGCGAAGTAGCATAAACATTGTATGTGATAACGGGATAAGGGAAAATGGTATATGCAGACAATTTTCTAGTCACTGAAAAGCACATACCTTACAACAAGCAGAAAAACACATGCAAGCCGCAGCCTTAATGATGATCACGCTGGCGGAACTGCACTGCGATTCTGGCGCGGGGATTGTCCCACCACTATGCATACTATTGGCATGCGCGACAATAGTTCCTGAACATGGACTTGCACATGAAACCACAATAAACCAGAAGCAGCATTAAGTTTTAAAAAGTGCTGTGGGACAGTGAAAACGCGACTGGTCAGAAAATCTTCCTTCTCATTAATATAGTTGCCAGCACCAACGAAAAGTGAAACCATGCTGTACTGTAGTATACTTTTTAAACGTTTGTGTAACACGAAGACAATGCAAGATGCAGTTTGTACATGCAACCAAGCATATAACACACGGCCGGAGTTTCGGACGACAACAAATCATGCGTAGGTATGGCGTTGACGACGTTTCAGTTCGCTGGCATATCTGGTGCAGCCCCGTATGTGATAAACTACCACATTGACGAATTGTTACAAAGTTCTACGCGAGACTACGGGATCCATATCTAATTCCGCACCGATGTCAACCGACTTTCTCTCGAAGTCTCAATCGAGCGTTCACTACAAAGTGCTCGACGATAGAGCAAGAGCTGTCGTGCGAATCCGCTTTTCGCCGAAGCTGGCCAGAGTAATAGGACATTGATTTTTGGAAATTTTTGGGCCTGTAAATGGTTGGGGGAGGGGGGCTTTAGGCTTTTCCCAAAAAAATCCCCAATCTATTTACAGGCCAGTATTTTTTTTGAAATTCGACGTCCTATAAGTGGTAGTGAAATGCCGCTCAGCAGTAAAAGTATTGTAATAAAATCATATTATATATATATACGTTTAAATATTTCTATTGACATGTTTACAAACAAACATCACGCCATATACACAATTGTACATTTCGCATTATTCAACGCAAACCGTCGACACTTCCAAAAACGTACTTATGAATTAGTACCTCACTAGTGCCTATAAAGGGTGAATTTCTTAATAGTTTTCCATGCACGAAACCCAAAAGGTGTGCGACATTGCACGCCATTCCAGCCACGATGATATATGGACACATGTATACGAAGTACCTCTCTCTCTCGGAATGAATTTATTATCGGACTCGACTGCAATTTTTGCTTGCAGTACCTATTGGCCAATAAACTATCAAAATATAGTGAATGGTGCCCCTAATCGACGACACGCCGATGAATCATGGTAGGTACCGATATAGAGCCTTAATGTATGTTTTGCGCGACTGGACAAGCATAACCACGCATGCTGGTGACATCCGTGCGCGAGGCACTCCTCCCACCCTCCGTTCGATGGTGGATATCCCCATCGGCTTCAGACTACAAGTTCTTGGGAGGCTTGAACCCCTCGGCAACTCGCCTGTCCTACTTTGCCAACCCCCCCCGTGAGCAACGCTGACCCACACTTGCTTGTAGGTTTATCTTAGGCGACCATTCATTTCCAAGCATATATTCCAACCTTCCATAAAATGGCTTATTTTTGTGGGAGGCAAGTTGGTAGGTGCTCAACCGGGGTTTTACCGAGGAAACGGCCTCTTTACTGTACTGTCGTTTTTTTTTTCTGTACTGTACTGTCATTTTGGGGGGATTTGCGCCGACGTGGCAGTCGCGCAACAGTACAGTACAGCCCGGAGGTTTAAGCGAAATACCGTCGCTGTACTGTACTGCACAGTTTGATGGGCTGTACTGTCGCGGAAAAAACGTTTGACTTTTTGGAGGGAAAAGTTAACGGACAGTTGAGTGTTTTCGTCGCAATACTGTATGCCTACCGCTCAGCAGAGACAGTTTAATATTTTCCTAATGGTTTCACTTGCGTTTTGTCCTGGCTTACTTCAAAGCCTTGGGCTGCGAAGTATGGGCGTGGCAAAACGCAACCGCACTTGTTTCGAGAATGAAGATACCGAAGATCCTGAGGAACTCTTCGGCATTGGTGACATTCAAGCTTGCTTTGATGATGTATTTCCCTATGAGGATGCTGTGCACGTTAAGTCCAAGCGTCGTCCACATCTCGCTCGTGGATATTGGCGCGACTCTACTCCTTATCACATATCATTTGAGTGGCCCAAATATCGTTTCTACCAGCTCATGCGCGTGTATCGTGGTCTGTGCGATCGTATTTGGATCAATCTCGTTGCAAATAGGTACTTTCGTGACAATGCTGGTTTTGTTGAAAAGTGTAGGTTCACCGCGAAGTACAAAGTTCTCGGTTGCATTTATTTCTCGGCCCATGGCGGTCCAATGGCTCCAACCGTTCATGCGCTCAAAATCTCGCACCCTGTTTTCGTTAAATGGTTGACCGCATTTCATGTCGGAGTAAAAAAGGTCTATGGTCCAAGATACATGAGAAAGCATACACCCGAAGAGCTTGTTAAATAAAAGAACGCTTCGGAAATCGGCGTGGTTTAGCTGATGTCGCAACCACTGGCGACGGCTCGCATGTGCCAGGGGTCAGTGGCACATCTAAGCATCTGCCCAGTGGAGCAGCTCAATGAAAATGGGTACTGAACGGGACCCCAGGACCATTGACTGCGTACTTTGGAGAGAGAGCGCATATGACCGAATATTGCTGGCAGCATATCATTGTCATACCTTCTGGAGCGCTACGCCGCTGGGAGCGTAAGAGGGGTGGTGGATGGATTCTGGAAGACGCCACTCGAGCGAAAGAGCCAGTAGCGCCATTCTCGTTGCCTATCAGTAATGTTCGTATGTATTCGACTGAGACTGACGAGTATCGCGGAATTCCATACGCCGGTCGTCCGAAGAAATCGACGGCTACGAACAGTACCGGTTCGGGTGCAGGTGCTATCGCCTGGAGTAAGGAGAAGCTGTCAGATTCTGATGACGCCGATGACACGGGTACTGCTGACATCAAGAATGACACTGACAATGCCAGTCCGAAATGGGAGTATGCCACGCCAGTCGATTGTGACTTTGAGGATGATGTCAGTTCGATGATCTGGTAGCTGACGATCCTGAGGAACAGGCTGAAGCTCGGAGGCTGAAGAGACAGGGATTACAACTGATCCTGGATGATCAGGGTGAGTTTATCTGGGTGCCAAAGGGCACAACGGCACATCTCCGCCATCACCCGTTCAGCAGGAGGATCAGCCTATCCCCGAGCAGAAGCCTGGGTACTGCCTCAGGTTGCTCGGGAACTCGAGGTGTGGAAACCAAATCTAAGCCGAAGGGTCAACCTGACAAGCCTGGAAACGTCGACAGCGATGACGAAGCAGAATTGGTTCCTCGGAGGAAAAGAGCAAGAGGCAGCTATATAAGCTAGATGGCAATTAATATGTTGATTCCCTGATTATGATTTGTATAGGTGACAGAGTATTATTGATGCTAGCCAAAACATGACAGATCCATCAGATATTTGGGAGGCGCGCCCTGAAAGTATAAGACATGCATTGAAGCCCAGTGGATATTGTTCTAGCTAGCTTGAAGTAATTATTTGGAAGAGCTTTGTCTCACCCTGTTAAGATACTGACAATCTTTCCTGGCATAAAGATAATGTAATTGCCCGATTGTAGCCGTGCTCAACTGTTTATCTAGAACATAGCAAACTTTGTACACTGCAAACATAAAACGTCGCGGGATAGTCATAGTGATCTAAATGTCTTGACCGATTAGGCGATATCAGGCGATCATCGAGTGCTTGGGATACTGTCAGAGTCGCGTTCGTTGGTTTGTGGAAGGAATATTGGAATATTTTGTTTTGACGTGTCCGTTCGGGGAAGTCGCAGTTGCAACACTGCGAGTCGCGTTGGCATGCTTCAGATAGCGTTCAGTCATGTTCAAACGCAACATGAGTGAAATATCTTGTATGTTTTAATTCATTTTAAATGCCTTTAATTGTTTCTGTAAATCTGACGGGAATCGATGAATTCAAGATTCATCTAGCCGTCACGAGCAGAGCCACATCACCATCTTCCAATTTCATGCAGCTTCCATTGACTAAAACGCTCGCCTGAAAGTATTGATGGGCGAACGAGTTGCTGACGCAAAAAACAGTATTGACACATATCTTTCTGCGCTTTTTAGTGATGCGTCTTCACCGCCATAGCTACAACAGTGACTTCATCAAGGAGGTCCTTCGTCAGACACCTTTCGGGCAAGAGCCACCTTTCACCTTGGCGGACTTGGCGTTCGTCTTCAACGGCTTCTGCCAGAACGAAAAAATTTCCCGTTCCGTAGGACTCGAGCGGTTGGTAAGGCAGTTGGCCAACCCGCTCGGGTTGAATGTCATTTTTCCAGAAAAAGTGCAGCTGACTACGGTCGTCGAGTACGAGAAAGGCGACGACAAAGCGCGGAAGGAGCACTCGGGGCGGCAAATTGGATTTGCCTCCAACCTGATCAACCAGTGTAGTGGACTGCGGTCCCCAGTATTGGTAGAAATCGATAGCGAGTGGTATGTGGACGTCGATGCTATTTTCACAACCTCGACTTGTCCCGAAGCTGGAGGTTACGATATCGTGTACCCAGGTGATCTCTCCAACTTTCTCCCTCCCTGCGTTGCATGTCTCCCTCCCAAAGAGTACGTGTCGTTACATCACTGCTTTTCGAAAGCTTTTTACGATATAAACGATATAACGAATTCGAGTCGAGTGAGCTTGCTAGCGAACGTATGTCTAGTCGTCGCTTCGAATGAATTAAAGAACTTGTTTAGAAACACGGCGAATGGGATTTAATTTGCAGCTCAGCAGGCGGTGCCCCCTGCTGGTTGCGAGTAGGGGGGGTAGGATGCGTTCAATCAAGCGCAGCAGGCGGTGCCCCCTTGTGGCTGCGAGTGGGGGGGGCGTGGGATACCTTGAATATAGCGCATCAGGCGGTGACCCCTGGTTGCTGCGAATGGCGGGGGCGGGATACTTTGATTGTGAACAAGTACGCTGTCACCAAAGTTTTGATCACAAGTGACAATCTAGTAGGGTTGGTCTTCTAGGGTATTTGAAAACAACGACGTTTAGGGGAAACCGTGCTTTGATGTGGATACGACGGCTTGATGCTGACTGTGCGCTGAATCGTGTGTAGTCTGCCAGGTGGCCGCGCCACGCGCAGTTATTCAGCTCGGGGGAGGCCAGCAGCGGCTACGCATTGCCAGAGGGGGGGGAGAGGGCATAGACAGTGTCCCCTTTGTGAATAACGATGTTCGTCTCGGGCTGTTGCATGCAGGTACAACGGGGCTTCCTCTGATTCACTTCTCTGGAGTCGAACACAGAGGGAAGCAGTACCCCCACGGTGTCGAAAAAACCCTCATCCGGCTTCAAACCGGTGTGAGGTGCTTTTATGGCGACGAGTATGGCTTCCCCAACGACTACGTCAACGGTGCAGATCAAGATTTCCCGCCTGGGAGCGTTCTAAAGCTGGGCACCAAAGGGGTAAGTGGTCTTTCGCCCACTTCATTCCACGGGTGTGCACTCCCCCGGTGTGCTTCCTCAAGGCAGGGATCGTGTAAGTTGAGTTGCGTGTATTAGCGTCCATGTGTCCGATGCACCGGCTGGAAGAAGCATCAGCGAGGCCCAAATTGCACTACCCGAGCAGCGAGCCCGGGGGCGCGCCCCCTGAGCAGCGAACCCCGGGGCGCGCTCCCTGAGCAGCGAGCGCCGGAGCGCATACCCCAAGCAGCGAGCCCCGGAGCGCATGCCCTGAGTGGCGAGACCCAGAGCGCACTTCCTGAGCAGCGAGCCCCGGGGCGCGCCCCCTTAGCAGCGAGCCCCGGAGTACACTCCCCGAGCAGCGAGCCCCGGAGCGCGCTCCCTGAGCGGCGAGCCCCGGGGTGCGCCCCCTTAGCAGCGAGCCTCGGGGCGCGCCCCCTTAGTAGCGAGCCCCGGAGTACACTCCCCAAGCAGCGAGCCCCGGGGCGCGCCCCCTGAGCAGCGAGCCCCGGGGCGCGCCCCAAGCGAGCCTCGGGGCGCGCCCCTTAGTGAGTGAGCCCGGGGCGCCCGAGAGGCGGGGCGCGCTCCTGAGCAGCGACCCCCGTAGCGCACTTTCCGAGCAACAAGCCCCGGCGGGCCCGCCCCCTAAGAAGCGAGCCCCTGGCCGGGGCGCGCCCCCTGAGCAGCGAACCCCGGGGCGCGCCCCCTGAGTAGCGATCACCGGGGCGCATACCCCGAGCGGCGAGCCCCGGGGCGCGCTCCCTGAGTAGCGCGCCCCGGAGCGCATGCCCTGAGCAGAGAGCCCCGGGGCGCATGCCCGGAGCAGCGAGGCCCAGATTGCACTCCCTGGTGTGCGTGTCACAGCATCAGTTCAATGGGCACTCTGGTGTGCGTGTCTCAGGGGTACCACTTGCGGTGCGGCGAGCCGGAGAATTGCATATCTTCGCCCTTACCCGCCACTCGAGGGTGGTTGGCGAATTCACCGTGTGCTTTAGGAAGCTAATTTGTATTTGGGATGAAGGTTGTTGAGTGGGACAGTGTAATTGGACATGGCAAAGTCTTCATGAATGAGACAGAATATGCCGAAGAGCAGCAATTCCGCTCATCCAGTGTAAAGTTTTTGTGCACACACGAGGTCATCACCATCCAGGAGGGAAAAGCCATAACGAGAGCACTTCCGCAGTCAGTGAACGAATATAGGTACGTTGTGTCCTATATTCTCACTTGAAAACATGCTTTATGGAACGGCTTTGTATTTGAGCACTATACTCATCGCTGTGTGCATTTATTTGGAATTTTGATATTTGGGGGATGACAGGGTGCTTGGAAGGCCTCGGTGCATGGACACAGCGCATGATCTCAGTTTGAGATTTTGCGTGTACTTGGCATCGAGGATGGAGTGCGCCATGCAGAATGCCCCACAACGTGAGGGGACTCAGCATATATTGTTAAGCAATATATCCCCTGCTGTATGGCATACTCTGCTAGAGCGGCTGGGAACTCCCAAAGGTTTGTGTGCATATAGCCCTTGCCTACATGGCTTATTAGCCTCTGATCAAGAATTGTTGCATACCATTGTATGCGCATGCGCTGAGTGCCAACATGCCTGGTAGAACATTGTTGACATCTGATGGTGCAGCGTATCGAGCGGGGGACTTCTCTAGGTGCGGTGACTTTTACTTTTGGTGTCATAACCCTTTTTGGAGTGAATGGACCATCGAGTGGACTCATGTTCTTGCAGAATCGGAGCACACCTCCAAGATTGTGGTACAGGAACCTCGAGCAGGTTGGGCCGCCCACCAAAACATTCGAGGAATGATGCTCGCTGGCGGATTCCAAGGTGTGTTCAGTTTTTCTCTTTGCATTCACTCACATGTCCGCATGCCCGTAAACAGATGGTTGCCTGAGAGGTGCATGCCCTCAGGTGCAATGCCCGGATGCATTCCAAGGCAATAAATGGATGGCTATTTCTGATGCAGGATTTCCGTTCGTGTACCATGGGGCAGCAAACCCTCATAACCCGATCAATAAACGGGATCGGTCACTGATTAATGGACCAATCACCTTCGCCTTCACGGATGTGCAAGATTATGCGCGCATCAAGGTACATGCTAGATCTGGACGTTGCTCTCTCCTAATAGCTCTTGGAAGTTGTGCAGAAATACCTTGCGAAATTGATGTGAAATTTTTGAAGAGCACTGCAAGAGCTGAATCAAATGTTTGAATCATGCAGGTGACATGGCACAAAACGTGCTTCCATCATTTGCCGCAAAGTACTCCGATATCTGAAGCCGCCAGGCGAGAGGCTCGGAGCGCAATCTCCACTTCACAAAAGATGGAGGATGCTCGTGCTGCCGCACAGAAGGAGGCACGCAGTGATAGAGCAGCCAAACGCAAGCGCATGTGTCTAGATGGTGTAGATGGTGAATCTACCTAGATGTTGTAGATGGTGCTGATCTAGGATCTTCTAACTCTTGACGGATGATATTCGTAACATGCTATATTGTATGTAAATTCATTAGCTATATGCTTTAAACATTCCATAATTTTTTGGGGGGGTTTAGGAGGGCCTCGTGCCCTCAAGCCTCCGGGTTGGGTTTAAACACCTACCCCCCCCCTTGTGCAATGGGCTTCGCTCCCATTGCACATTGTAGGTGCTGTGCGCCACCACAATGAGCAGCCTCAAGGAGACCACAACCTGCTCGTCAAGGTGTGTGACCATCCATAGACCCTCAACCCTCACCCAGCTTCCCCGGGGCTGTGAGCACGGCGCTGCTTCCCCAGGGCTGCTAGCGCGGCACTGCTTCCCTCGGGCTGCGAGCGCGGCACTGCTTCCCTGGGGCTGCGAGCGCGGCACTGCTTCCCCCGGGGCTGCGAGCGCGGCGCTGCTTCCCCGGGGCTGCTAGCGCGCTACTTATTGCCCGGGGCTGCAAGTGCGGCACTGCTTCCCTGGGGCTGCGAGCGCGCCACTGCTTCCCTGGGGCTGCGAGCGCGCCACTGCTTCCCTCGGGCTGCGAGCGCGCCACTGCTTCCCTCGGGCTGCGTGCGCTGCACTGCTTCCCTGGGGCTGCGAGCGCGGCACTGCTTCCCTGGGGCTGCGAGCGCCACGCTGCTTCCCCCGAGGCTGCGAGCGCGGCACTGCTTCCCTCGGGCTGCGAGCGCGGCACTGCTTCCCTCGGGCTCCGAGGGCGGCACTGCTTCCCCGGGGCTGCGAGCACGGCGCTGCTTGCCCAGGGCTGCGTGCGCTGCACTGCTTCCCTGGGGCTGCGAGCGCGGCACTGCTTCCCTGGGGCTGCGAGCGCTGCACTGCTTCCCTGGGGCTGCGAGCACGGCACTGCTTCCCTCGGGCTGCGAGCGCGGCACTGCTTCCCTCGGGCTGCGAGCGCGCCACTGCTTCCCTCGGGCTCCGAGGGCGGCACTGCTTCCCCGGGGCTGCGAGCACGGCGCTGCTTCCCCAGGGCTGCGAGCGCGGCACTGCTTCCCTGGGGCTGCGAGCGCGGCACTGCTTCCCTGGGGCTGCGAGCGCTGCACTGCTTCCCTCGGGCTGCGAGCACGGCACTGCTTCCCTGGGGCTGCGAGCGCGGCACTGCTTCCCTCGGGCTGCGAGCGCGGCACTGCTTCCCTCGGGCTCCGAGGGCGGCACTGCTTCCCCGGGGCTGCGAGCACGGCGCTGCTTCCCCAGGGCTGCGTGCGCTGCACTGCTTCCCCGGGGCTGCGAGCGCGGCACTGCTTCCCTCGGGCTCCGAGGGCGGCACTGCTTCCCCAGGGCTGCGAGCACGGCGCTGCTTCCCCAGGGCTGCGTGCGCTGCACTGCTTCCCCAGGGCTGCGAGCGCGGCGCTGCTTCCCCTTCCGACGGCACTGCTTCCCCCGAGGCTGCGAGCGCGGCACTGCTTCCCTCGGGCTGCGAGCGCGGCACTGCTTCCCTCGGGCTCCGAGGGCGCCACTGCTTCCCCGGGGCTGCGAGCACGGCGCTGCTTCCCCAGGGCTGCGTGCGCTGCACTGCTTCCCTGGGGCTGCGAGCGCGGCACTGCTTCCCTGGGGCTGCGAGGGCGCCGCTGCTTCCCCGGGGCTGCGAGCGCTGCACTGCTTCCCTCGGGCTGCGAGCGCGGCACTGCTTCCCTCGGGCTTCGCTGCTTCCCCAGGGCTGCGTGCGCTGCACTGCTTCCCTGGGGCTGCGAGCGCGGCACTGCTGGGGCTGCGAGCACGGCGCTGCTCAGGGCTGCCGCCAGGGCTGCGAGCGCGGCACTGCTTCCCGCTTGCTTCCCCAGGGCTGCGAGCGCGGCACTGCTTCCCTCGGGCTGCGAGCGCGGCGCTGCTTCCCCAGGGCTCCGAGGGCGGCACTGCTTCCCCCGAGGCTGCGAGCGCGGCACTGCTTCCCTCGGGCTGCGAGCGCGGCACTGCTTCCCTCGGGCTGCGCACTGCTTCCCTGGGGCTGCGAGCGCGGCACTGCTTCCCTCGGGCTGCGAGCGCGGCACTGCTTCCCGGGGCTGCGAGCGCGGCGCTGCTTCCCCAGGGCTGCGTGCGCTGCACTGCTTCCCTGGGGCTGCGAGCGCGGCACTGCTTCCCTGGGGCTGCGAGCACGGCGCTGCTTCCCCAGGGCTGCGTGCGCTGCACTGCTTCCCTGGGGCTGCGAGCACGGCACTGCTTCCCTGGGGCTGCGAGCGCGGCACTGCTTCCCTCGGGCTGCGAGCGCGGCGCTGCTTCCCCAGGGCTCCGAGGGCGGCACTGCTTCCCCGGGGCTGCGAGCACGGCGCTGCTTCCCCAGGGCTGCGAGCGCGCTACTTATTGCCCGGGGCTGCTAGCGCGCCACTGCTTCCCCCGAGGCTGCGAGCGCGCCACTGCTTCCCCGGGGCTGCGAGCGCGGCGCTGCTTTAACCGGGCGAGATGCCACCCCTCTCCCATCTTGCTGAATCATTGTGGTGTCAGATCCCACGGCCTTTTTATCTTGCTGAATCATTCTGCACCGTTTACACACGTGGTTTACGCACATTTGCCTAGCCAAGTATGGTGCGTTGGTATGGACACAATGATTTCTCATTAACAGCAATATAGTTTATGTATGGACCTGTGTGCTTTGTGTGTTCATTCATCTGTAGACACATTTTCATAGCCCCAGCATATAGCCCACCAACCCTATATTTACATATACCCCTTTATTTACATATATCCCTATATTTACATATGCCCCTATATAAGTTACCGTCCGCAGATACAACTGTTTTGATACGGTCTATCGAGATAACTGAAGAAACGCATTTACACACGTGCATTGCGCCCTCTCTTTCTACTAGCTCCGGCTTCGGCACTGGCACCGGCACAAGCATCGGCTTGAGGCACGTTCTTGCCTTTTGTTGCACGAGACGCCTTTTGCTTTCTCCCCGCTCCCTTACCTTGTGCTTCTTGACCACTGTGTGTCGTGTTGGTTGCGGGAAGGACTAAACTGGGTTTTTCTGCTCGTTCCAATTGTGGTATCAATTGCCTTGGTCCGGGTCTAGGTCGATTCAACAGTGACTGCTCAGAATCTGGGTGCGCTCGCCTCTCCAGCCATTTCAGAAGTTGCGACTTGAACAACCCAGTAACCTCAGATGCTATTCCATGTTCCTTCCTGTCCGCTGCTGTGTATCCGTTGTCGTCTCTGAGAGTCTTGTAGCGCATACCCCTCTTCTCGAACTCAAGCAAAAGCCACAGTTGTGAAGGGCGCTCATTGACAACGCCATTGCAAATAAATCCCTCGGTGTTTTGTGAAATGAGCTGCTTAAGCCACTCCGGCGTTGCAGGGTTTTGCAGTAGTTTGTCGCAGTCTCTATAGGTGACAGCTTTACTTGGTGCCCGTACTTTCTTCTTTCGAGGGCATTCTGGCTTTTCCTTCTCATCCATACGTATCCATTGCTTTCCGAGCCGCTGCTCTTGTTCTCCTTTGTCTTTAGTCTCACTGGCGGGCCACAGATCTTCAGGGAGGCGCTCGGCTGCAGATTTCCATTTCCCACCACCGTTTGGGGTCTTCATTTCACCGTGATCCCTCTGCATACGCTCCATTTGCTCGTTCTGCATAACAAACCGAGAAGACCTCCGTTTCAGAATCTATTTCGCTGAGTGCGCCGTCCTACCAGCTATGCGACAACTGTGTGTTTCTTACAACTGTGCCATTTTGGATGTTTTTTTGCAGGGATCTTGGACAGCGCTTGAAGGGGGGCTGCTGGCAGAACTTGTATATATGACAAGAGAGAGTTCCCGCCATCTGACAATAGATGCTGACTAGATTTATTGGTTCAAGAATATCAAGAGCGCACCTTAGCTTGAGCAGGTGTGTAGTCCCGAACCATCATATCGACATCATCCGCGCCATTAAAGTGCCCGTCATGCCAAAATGCAGGGCACTCAAAGGGCATTAGATCAGCTTGGAAAGGGAGCATCTCAAAATAGAGTGTCAAGTCACTCTGCAAATAAGCCATTTCGATAGCAATCCTTGCATCTTTGGAATTCCGCGCACACTGCATTTTCTCTTCATCTGTCAAGGTCGCACGTTGCTGTAACTTCTGTTTCTCATAGATGCACCTCCACACTTCCGTGATCCAGTAGGCGGCATCTCCCTCAAGATTTAAAATCTGGATGATGTCTTGGTAGTGTTGCAGCGCCCGCCACATTTGGTCATAGTCCCAGCGACATGCAAGCTTCTTGTACACACCTGCGACAAAGTCAGTTCGGTAAGCATCTGAGCATGGCATTCCAGTTGAGACTCACGTATTCCAAGGGATTTAGATAAGCAAGTGCCCGGGCAGTTTTCAGGCTTCGTAAGGGTTGTATAATTGACTCGTGATTGCATAGCCATAACACAAAACGGCAATTTGCAGGAATGGTTTGTTGCGGGAATCACCGTCCTTGCTGCGTTCTGAATCCTTTTCTAAGATGTTGACGTCCAGCTGGTCACGGAAGTATGTCAGCAGCTCAACGCTGGGGACATTGCCGCTGGAATCATAGATAGTGTAACAAAGTTAGCCTTGCCGAGCATATACAATATAGAGAAAGTGAGATATATTCAGGAATGTGAGTAAGGAATTCTTGGGCATGTGGAGAGTCCAGGCTGTTTGAAGTGGTCAGTTTAATCTGACCTGTGGTGGCGACCACCCGTGATCCTCTTCGCTTGATGATCATCTACAGCTCGTCGATACGCTTTGGTAATCATCTTCTTCACTTGGCACTTAAGCTCGTGCAAAATGCATATCATTATGCTTTCTATTCCACCGGGCGTGAGCTTCTTGGCGTATAGGCTATCTCTCCCAAATTTCGGGTTTCTTGGAACGAAGATGTGCCCCGACCATTGTTCCATGGATTCTGCCAATGAGTGTATGCTGGTGACGTTCTCATCTGGTTCTTGGCCCGATGCATCGCAAAGTAGTTTAGATATCCAGTCGTCGTTAAGCGCGTCTTGCAGTGCAGTTTGGGAATCGATGTGCTCGAGTCCATTTACCTTTTGAAGAATCTCCGGTGAGCACATGAACATTAAAGAGAGTGAGGCCAACGAGTCTGTACTGCCAGGGTCCCATTTTCGCCCTCCATTCTTTCCTGCTTCAACTTTCTCGTGATGGCAGCATGCTCGGCACTTGCCCCCATCAACACCGAGACTGCAGCTTGCATCGTATTCGATACACCACATGGATCCATCGTGTAAATTCTTCACTTTCCGCGTTCGTAGATTTACGAGAGCCCAGGGACATCTTGCTTGCTCTTTGGTCTCATCATTGAACACGTTTCTGCAAGGAGCCTTCACACCGAGGATCTGAAGATCGGGTTCTCCACTTAACGCGCATAAAACTGGATAGTCTGCACAAGTAATGATACGATGTTGAGTGCGGACTGTGCCAATGCCGGGGATTGTGATGTCGATGAAACCACCATTCTCGTTCGCCAGCCTGCAAACAAAACAGTATCATGCCATTCATTGGTCTCCATTCAAATTTAAGACACTAGGGCATAAGGCAAAGGAAGGGTACCTCATGATCTGCTTGAGGACCGAGTCTTCCAGTTGGTGGGCGTGCATACTCCAATTAGTGTAATTGTCTTTACCAATCCAGGAACAGATACACATGAGCGCCCACTGCCCATGAACACCGAGAAGTTGAAGGCCAACTCGAGTCAGGGATAGCTGCACTTTGCCGTGAACACACTCATCTCCGGTGATTTTCCACAAGAAAAGTGCCTTGAGCGCCTCTTTGATTTCTTCGACCGTATAGGTTTGGTCTGCGTCTGAAAATTTGAACATCGCTGACTCCCGCTTGTACTCAAGCTCTAGTTTTGTGTGAGACACAGTAGACGTATCCATGTCTGCGCTTTGACCTGTGTACATCACCAATAGCTATCCTGAATAGTCATCATTTGAAGATGCATACTGTTAAGTTATCACATCCTGAGGGGCATGCAGAGGGCCAGGACCGGCGTCACAACCAAGTGCACGCGATGCGCACCTGCAGTGCTAGTGCCGGTGGCGGGCTGACTCGGAGCACTGGGCATTGGGGTATCCCCTGCGTGTGGCACATTGCGCCCCTTCAGCGCACATCCTGAGGGGCATGCAGAGGGCCGGGAGCGGCGTCACAACCAAGTGCACGCGATGCGCACCTGCAGTGCTGGTGCCGGTGGGGGATTGACTCGGAGCACTGGGCATTGGGGTATCCCCTGCGTGCGGTACATTGCGCCCCTTCAACGCACATCCTGAGGGGCATGCAGAGGGCCAGGACCGGCGTCACAACCAAGTGCACGCGATGCGCACCTGCAGTGCTGGTGCCGGTGGGGGGCTGACTCGGAGCACTGGGCGTTGGGGCATCCCCTGCATACAATACATCGTGCCGTCAGTGCACCATGATTGTAGATTTAAGCAACTACTTCGTCAGCCATGTGGAAGCGTTATTTCACCATTTCTAACAAGACCCATCCGAGGTCGGTCACATTCTGACTTTTACTTGAGTTTCCAATTGTAAGCATTTGGTGGCGAAGTTTGATGCCATTCTTACTGTGTCGGAGTGGAGTCTGTGTAAAGTCACAGCATTCGCATCGCATATTAGTTGCGACGTTCTCTTCGCCGCATTTATCGCATTTCCATCGCCTTGTGGTCTCGGTGGGATTCGGGGCATCTCCTGCATACGAAACATATGTTGCTCGTCAGCACACATCCCGGGAGTTTTGGAGAGGCAGATGTGAAAGGCTGGTACGGAGTCTGGGACAGGCAATTGTGAAAGGCTGGCAGGCAGTCGAGGCTGGAGGTGCCATCCACGGCACGCGCACAATAGGGCAAGTCATCGAAGCCAGGTGTGCACGATGCGCACCCGTGTTGCTTGTGCTGGTTACGGGGTTTCTTTGAGTAGTGGGCATCGGAACATCACCTGCATGCATCATCCTGTGCACCTCAGCACACATCCCGGGAAACAGTGCACAACAGACAAAATGATATGAAGTGCAAAAAGTCTTGAGTGCATTTAGGAACGAACCTGTCGTGGGTACACCATAAGGTGTCTCTATGAAGTCGGGGATTGATTCCTCCTCAGCATCCTCTGATAAATCGACGAACTCGGTTAGATCGATGATCTCCGTGAAGTGAGTGTGGAGGACTTCTTGGCGCGTGGCCTTTCGTTGGAAGAAGGCCTTGGCCGTTGGATTTTTCATAGCCACATCAATTTCCCTGTGCATTCTTTGGCGGAATTCTTCCATCCATTGGATGTTGTATGTGCCATCACCCGCTGTTGATAAGTCTTGAAGTCCTTGTTCCACTCGCCAACTCCCCAAATATGCATCAAATGTTTGCGGGTCTGGAATTTCGAATTCTGGAGAGATTTGATGCCTTCTCAATAAGAAGTTGTACCACTGCTCAACAATCGCAAGAGTCCACAGACCACAACTTTCTGCATCAGATTGCAGTTGAAACGACAATGGAACGACGGTCCATCCCGGAAATGCCTCCTCCAACTTTTGGGTCACTGCTGCCGGGAACGTGCTGCCAAATGGATCAAAAGTATAAATCAATTTATGCTGCTCGTTGCTATCCAGACATACTCGGTACCAGTGCTGCCCACAGCAGAAAGCAACAGACGGGCATGCAGTGCCCGAGAGTGCCCGTTGGAGGTTTGTCAGCGCGCGTCGCTGAGTGCCAATACTGCTTAACTGGCTCACTAGCACATGAAGGGGGATAGGGTATGAGTGTGCAACTGAGATGTCGGTGGCCACCTCCGGGGGAACAACATGAAACGATTCTAAAAGAGCTTGTTGGCCATTGAAGATGTGCACATCGTCCAGCCACCGTTGCTGCGGAGTTCCTTTGAGCCGAAAGTTGTCAGGTGAATCATTTTCTGTTGCATCTGCACTGCAATGGGATTTGGCGATATTCTCAGATCCACTGGTTTCGAGATCGGTGGAGGAAGTGGATACACCCGGAACAAACGGAAAAACTTCTTGGACCCATCCTCGAATCATTTTTGCCATCATATTTGGAACTGAGGTAACCTGTAGACCGTACTGTTCGCCACCCGTTGCCTTTACCCATTCCCCTCGAGCTTTGGCTTCTTGGACCGCATCTTTGTTGTATTGTGTAATTTTGTGCCTGCATCAAGAACAAGACATCCACCCTCATGTATGTGGCAACTGGTCTAAGCTCTTTGCTATCGCCTGCTTGCTCCATGTCCCATCCATATATTGCGTTCCAATTTCCCTCACCCTCTTCCCTCCCCACTGGCTACCTCTAACATAACTGCCCCCTGTGCTTTCGAAAAATGCGACATTGATCCTTTGGCTTTCTTTCTCATTAGAATTCATCATCATGCATGCAGCAAATGAGGAGCTCAATGGGCAGGGGATGCTTACTTGTTGGCGGTGAAGACTCGAAAATGAGGGTCATGACCTTGAAGTTGTTGAAGGCACTCGATCATTTTGTTTCCACAGGCATTATTAGCAATGGCGAGACGTACAAGTTTCTCAACAGAGAACATCTCCTGCAGCTGCTTCAAAAACTCTTCTTGGATTTGAAATTCGGATCCAGGATTCTCTTTATCCAAAAGCTTTACGACATTGATAGCCTTCATTCCTGCATAAAGCTAACAAAGATTTAGCCATCATGTCGTGCCAGAGTAGAGCAGGGATTGGGGAGCTATCCAAGGTCCATTGAAAGACAATTGGCTCAATGCCTTTGACAAATCTGCATATGATACACAGTCTGTGTGCATCCTTTGACAAATCTGCATATAATACACAGTCTTTGCATCACGAAGACCTTTACTTTTGGCAGTTTTGCATATGGACCACCATGTCCCCCGCCTCCTCGTGGTGTGGTCTGGGCACTATTGAGGACACCAGTCTTGTTTGAGACTGAGGTCCTGAATAGTTGGCAGAAGGGGGGACACGCACGCATAGCATAATAGAAAGCACGCAAATAAAGCACTTGAAGCATGGAGAGCGTGGAGGAGGTAACGCAAGTGTGCCAGCACCCGGGGCTGCCAGCACGACACTCTCCCAAGGCTGCCAGCGCGGCACTGCTTCCCCGGGGCTGCCAGCACGGCACTGCGCCCCCGGGGCTGCCAGCACAGGTCAATCCGTCACGCTGACTCATGGGGCACCACATAGATGCACGCACAGCACAGGTCCGTCTGTCACGGTGACTCACGGGGCACCATTCATAGGAACGCATAGCACAGGTCAGTCTGTGTAACTGACTCACGGGGCACCAATGATACGAACGCACAGCACAAGTCAGTTTGCCACGGTGACTCACGGGGCACCATTCATACAAACGCACAGCACAGGTCAGTCCGTGTAACTGACTCACAGGGCACCAATCATACGAACGCACAGCACAAGTCAGTTTGCCACGGTGACTCACGGGGCACCATTCATACGAACGCACAGCACAGGTCAGTCCGTGTAACTGGTTCACGGGGCACCAATCATACGAACGCACAGCACAAGTCAGTCTGCCATGCTGACTCACGGCGCACCAATCATACGAACGCACAGCACAGATCAGTCTGCAACACTGACTCGCGGGGCACCAATCATGCGAACGCATAGCACAAGTCAGTCTGCCATGCTGACTCACGGCGCACCAATCATACGAACGCACAACACAGGTCAGTCCGTGTAACCGGCTCACGGGGAGCCAATCATACGAACGCACAGCACAGGGTCACCCCAGTAACCGGCCCATGGCGCACCAATCATACGAACGCACAACACAGGTCAGTCCGTGTAACTGGCTCACAGGGCACCAATCATACGAACGCACTGCACAAGTCAGTTTGCCACGGTGACTCACGGGGCACCATTCATACGAACGCACAGCACAGGTCAGTCCGTGTAACTGGTTCATCAAACAATCATACGAACGCACAGCACAAGTCAGTCTGCCATGCTGACTCACGGCGCACCAATCATGGGCCGAACGTACAGCACAGGTCAGTCTGCACAATGACTCACGGGGTACCAATCATACGTGAACGCACAGCACAAGTCAGTCTGCCTGACTCACGGCGCACCAATCATAGCCGAACGCACAGCACAGGTCGTCCGTAACCGGCTCACGGGAGCCAATCATACGAACGCACAGCACAGGTCAGTCCGCGGTGTAACCGGCTCACAATAATCATACGAACGTACAGCACAGGTCAGTCCGTGTAACTGGCTCACGGCGCACCAATCATACGAATGCACAGCACAGGTCAGTCCGTGTAACTGGCTCACGGGGCACCAATCATACGAACGCACAGCATTTGCATATGCATAGCACAACACAGCAATGGGCGTTGCATATGCTTATATGCGTGGCAGTAAGGGAGAGGCTGCAGCCTCAGCGGGGTATACCCGTGCTGAGCTCAGGTTGAACTCCTGACAGCCCCGTCGCAAGCGCACACTCGGTTGGGCACTACGCCCGAGACTCAGCGGCATTCGCTGCACAAAGCATTGCGCAGCATAGCATATTATAGCTACACCCACAGCAGAGCACAACACCGCACAGCTGGGCACGGCATCCGGCTGCGGAAGTGGATTCCGGAGATCCGACATAGCACAGCACAGCACAGCACAGCACATCATATGCATAACACGGGCACAATGCACAGCACAATAATTGCACATGCATAGCACAGCACAACAACACAAGTCAGTCTACCATGCTGACTCACGGGGCACCAGTCATATTAACGCACAACACATATCAGCCTGTGTAACTGACTCACGGGGCACCATTCATAGGAACGCACAGCACAGGTCAGTCTGGGTTACTGACTCACGGGGCAAGATCTGGTGAGCAGGTTGATATTTGGATTATATTTTGAAGACATTGTGTTTGAAGGATGCGAGCTAATCGATCTAAATAGTATAGTGGACAGAGATAGAGGAGCTGAAGATGGGACCTGAAGCCGAAGAGAAAATGTGAAAGCAAGCTGATAATTTTACTGGAGACAGAGGAGAGTCATATGGGAGATGGGAGCATGTGAAAGTGCACCATGCTAAACCACTTAAAAACAAGTGTTATAGATGTAAGTGTGAAACAATATGTATTTCAATTGGATATTGCAGAAACGCACCACAAATGCCATAGTTCAGAGCAAAAGCAATAGCTTTTTCGCATTGTTCCCCTGTCAAGTTTGATAAAGCATCATCCGCCTTGAACTTCACGAACTTTTGCTTGGAAGATAGCATAGATAGATCGGGCATGCACGTCGAAGTGCCACATATGACATGAACGGCTGCAGCGATCAAAGAAGAAACCAGCCTTAGCTTTTGTCGATGTGCTCCCGTTGCTTGCCACTGTTTGGTGCCACCACGAATTCCTCCCCAAAAGCGCTGCATCAAGTCCCAAAGAGCTTTAGGCTTCCTTCCCATTTTCGCCTTTTTTGCTTGGCGCTCACCATCGTTTGCGCTTTTGTCCGGATCTTTCAGACACGACTGCCATTTGTTGCGATGATGGAAAGTCCGCGCAGAACCAGGCGCTCCTTTTATAGCAGAAGCGGAAGCGTTCGGATCCCGGTTTTCATCGTCGTCGTCTTCCCACTCTTGAATATCCGGGGCATCGTAAAAATCAGGGTCGTCTTCCTCTCCACAGTTTTCCACAAAAGAGTCCACCAATTCAGGGTCCACCAATTCAGGATCCAGAAAGTCGCTTGCGAGCGTTCGGGGTTGTAGCGGGCTCTCCTCCTCCGCAGTGCGACCGCAGTTTCGAATGGACGAAGGAGTTGAAACTGCATTTAACGGGAAAGTAGTCGGTGTCACGCGCGTTGGAAAGCTGAAACTAGTTGGTCCGGGCATGGGTTGCGCTGTCGGCTGCGGATTGAAACCAACCGCGTTTACGTGCATGTGTTGAAATACTGGTTGCGCACTAAAAGCATACGGGTTCGCCGCGGATATTGGGTACGAAAACGTTTGCGCACTGAAACCGCCAGGGTTAGTTTCGTTGAACACATGTGGAGATTCCTGCAAGTTGTTGGTCGCCGTTTGCAAGTCGTGTTCTTGATATGCGAAATATCCTGGCCAAGAGCCGCTTTGCGGAACACCGTCCCACATATCGCTTTCGCTTTTATCTAGTAGTGGTATGAAAACTCTGAGAAAAGTCAGCTTAAGGTATCGTTTTGAACTGGAGACATATTTCTGAATATAGGACGCGTCTAAAGACGCGGTATTTGAGACCTTGAGATAGTGCAATATCGAGCATATCTTCACAGGCGTAGGCGCGTGGTAAGCGAAGTTGGGTAAAAGGTTGACGCGTGTCAAGCTTTTGTACTTCAGTACGCATAGTATCCCCTGCTGACTTGTGACCCTGAGTCGCCTACTGGTATAACTGTTGAAGTCGTTCACGAAGAATGTGATTAAGTGATGGTATCACATATCAAAAGAGGCATAAACGCGCAACCGAGCGATACTTTCTAGAATACTATGCACATTAGTTAAAGATGCGATACGTTAATTCTCCAACACGTAAACCTGTCGTTTTTTAATTTTCTCAAGCATATTCGAACTTCGCAAAATTTTGCAGTGAGCGAGTCGGAGTGTGTGAGCGCTGAGCTTGCCATCCCGTTCGCTCTCTCGTCTTGCCTCCCGTTGAGCCCATCAATCATAAATGGCACACGTGTAACATGTCAACGATCATGTCAACACCCGCAGAGGGTAATAATTAATTACCCGCGGGTCACGCGACGCGACGGTCATGGTCACGAACTCACGACGAGATGTTAATTCATAATTGATTTATTAATGCAGAAAATGATCATTGATGCCCCAGGTCACCGGTCATGAAAGCATCTTTGCCCATAAATCTTATCCACGTCATACGAATCGCATTGCAAAAGATCGTGACGCAACTCAGGAACCCCACGCCCATTGGTAGAGATCGCTTGCACCACGTCGAGTGTGATCGTCGCGACGGTACGTACTGCAAGAATGAAAGGTCGCAATGTGTAGTTACGATCGTTATGGTCACTGTCCACGGCAACCGGGTCTCGCGTAACACAGTATCGTCGAACGTGGTGACACTGTTATGACACGATATTGGATGACTAGAAAAATAATTTTGGGCAATGGTCGGTGTCCCGTGGGACCTTATGTAAGGGGCATAAGGTGAGGCGTGTGACCCCCAAGCACTCCTCAGATCACTGCCCATGACATAGTTGTCACAGGCAGTGGCTGTGGACCGTGTCGGGGGGCATAAGGTGAGGCATGTGACCCTGTGCTAGGACAACACACGGTGTCATGCGCGGATGACTCAGCAATGTCATACATGCCAGAAGTGTCATACGCGCCTTACAGCATTAGCGCCCGAGACCCCTGTTGAGGAAGAGACCCCCCTTTATATGGGAGTACACAGTACCACTGTACTGTGTAATAATGTGACATGTAGAATACTGGCACATCATACTGCATGATAATGTAGTACAAGCATATGATAGGTTGATGAGACTTGGCCATGCTGACTAGGATTACCTCAGAGAGCTGAGTGAATAAGTAATGGCCAAGGCCAAAGAAACAGTTGAGATTTCTAGAGTAAAACAGCCGCATGGCAAAAGTCAATATAATACCTAATTCTTACTGCAAATATATGCACTGAGTCTGGACATAGTTCCTAAGAATCGACATAGCTTGATTAGTCTTATATAGTGCATAATATAGAACCTTGCACTATATATGATCCACAAGTAGTTTCACAGTCACTGTCAAGTAGAGGTTTAGTACTGCCTCCTACAAAATGGTATCAGTGTGCTACGCACCACCACCACCACCACCGCTTCCACGCGTTTTTTCTGATTTACAATTATGGCTTTTCGGGCGAATTTATGTGTTCTCCTATTCTTCGGATGATATTTGAGCTCTCGCACTGCTAGTGCGTTACGGGTACCCCGGGC
>LGRX02005806.1:0-61595 GCA_001247695.2 Cymbomonas tetramitiformis
TATCTTGTCACGGCCCCGCCCTGCTCTTGATTTGCTTCTCACATCCACTGGGATGATGGTGGGTTGGCTTTTGTTGGCCGATCTCATGCCGTTCAGTGTGTGTGTTGTCGATGTCATCTTTCCATGCTGCTTTGCATCTGGGTTAGGAATATGTATGAGTTTGTGGTATCTTGTCACGGCCCCGCCCTGCTCTTGATTTGCTTCTCGCATCCACTGGGATGATGGTGGGCTGGCTTTTGTTGGCCGATCTCATGCCGTTAAGTGTGTTTTTTCCTAAGCAGGATTGCGTATAATCCTTGCAGTGGACACAATATCTGTGTGCGGGCCGTGTCATCAATCATGATTTCGCTGACATGAAGTAAATGGTTCAACTGCACTCGCACATTCAAGGACGCAAAACGAGTTCTTGATATTCCTTTTTTCATGGGTGGGGTGGTGTTTCCTGTAGGTGGGTTCGGGGTGGCTGGGAGTACAACACCACCTCGGTATGGAGGAGGCCCTCGGCGATGATAAGTGCAAAGAACTTCCCTTCCGTTAACCATCACATCAAACACGGGATATGAGTATTTGGTGAACGCTGTGTGTAGAGATATAGCGTGTGTTCTGATTTGATATCGTTACAAACCCACAACAGTAATGATATTCGCGTCGGCTTGCGCTAACCTGGTGAAAACGTTTTCAGCAGCAATGATGCTTGCGTTGTCTTGTGCCAGCCAGGTGAAATATCTGAAAATGCACCCCCCCTAAAAGTGTGCATATATTCGCTTGCGATGCATCGTTCACCGATGTTGCATCTGGCATAGGTGAATGTTCGGAAAAAATGGTATAGGCAACATTACTGAACATATTAAAGTAGACTACATTTGTAGAGTGTCGAGACTTCTTCAGCAAATGAAGCCATCCGTTTTTAATGGAAAAAGTTGTCCTCTTCAAAATAAAATCTAATTCGAAAATGGCATATATATTTTTGGCGATGCATGTGCCGGTGAACGGCTATGCCATCTCGGATGTGATGGGTCGTGTGCACGACAGATAGCATGAACTGAGACGTGAGAGATGCAGAAGTTCCGAGAAAATGACATGTATGACACGATGACCTCGTGTCAAGATTCGAACCCTACGTTTCTACAGATGTTCAATACAGTGTTGAACATATATTGAATATAGATTAAACATATAATGAAAATATGATATTTGTATTGAAATAATTCAATGCGTCCACAACACGTTGACAGAACGTATTAAACCGCGATTGGCCTTCACACTGTGAAAGTGAGCATGCTAGCATGGGCACTCAAATGGTGTCAGACTCGCCCACTGGCACTTGCTATCATCCAAGGAAGGGTCTAGCTAGAGCCTTATGCTGACAAATTTTCACGGCATTTGGACGCGTATCGCAGAAGTTGGTATTTGGGGGCTTTGGCCCGACCGGGACCGATTTGTTGAAGCGGGGCAAAACGATAGGAGGGGTATTCAATATGTCTGCAACACATGTATGCCAGATACATTGGACACATACTGAAACATCCACTGATGCGGAACTCTATCAACACGTCTGCAATATGTCTGCAATCAGAGTGAATTCTGCAACACGTCGGGATCGGGATGCAACCGGGGTAATCCCGGCAAGAATCTATTGGTGGTCCCCTGAACATATGTAGAATACTTACAATAAAATTTCAATATATGTGTAATATGTCAGAGGTATATCAAATATGTACAGATGAAGCACTTTGAGTCAGCACACTTTCTGCAGTACCACGATCCCGTGGGGATGTCGGTGAGCCCTGCGCATCGCGCATGCATAGCCTCTTTGCAGCTTGCCATCTTACACAGAAGGAGCTCGCCACCGAACCTGCACTTTTCCGCATGTGTCAAAGTGTCCATCGCTACCAATAGGCCAATCAACGAGTGCACGTTTCTCCATATTGCGGTCGCTCGTAGCAAGTATCACCGCTGAATCCATGCAGGGGCGTTTAACGATCACAACTTGCGCTTGGACTTGATTGACCAGTAGGAAGGGCTCTTTGTTGTCCATAGTGTAGTTGGAGGTGTCACATGGGTCGAAGGTGTAGGCAACCTTCGACACCTTGTCGACGCCGAGGATGCTGGAGTTCTTGCTATTGAAGCTTGCGATCTGAGCTGGAGTGGGCACAGGTAGCCAATCCAACTTTTAAAAATTGTAGAGCACACCGCCAATGGTAACCCGCAGGATGTTGTTGATGCTACCATACCTGCGCACGAAATGTTCAATATGCATGGCATACTGGTTCCATATAGCCGTGGTATGTTGAAAACATGTCACATACATGTTAAATACAAGTTGAAGACATATTACAAAGATATACGAAAGACAATAAATGTCGTGCATGTCCTCCCACTCAGCGTTATCAGTAGTCTTGGGGGAAATCGCGCGGACAAAAAAAATGGATTTTCTTTTCCCCTTTGTCCCCGTGTCGAGTGCGATAGAAGACACTTCCAATCTTCGCCTTTGCGAACATGGCACACTTGCGTTCGTGCATGCTGTTGATTATTCCCTCTCCAATCGTCGGATGGTACAGTTAGACGTTTCGCGGATTCGTCCGGAAGGATCGAAATGCGAAACGTTCGCGAATCGCGGTCGATCCAATCGGAGGGGAGCGATGAGGCGGACTGTTGAAATTTCGAATTTCAAGCCGATGCCACCACGTTCACTGCACGTTCACGTGCACTATTGACCAAGACGCCCGCAGCGAGCGTGGTGCATGTGTACGCTTCAAGAACGGTTTTTGAAAGACACGCTGCGCAAATCATACAAAGCTCCCAGCGCCAGTTCTAACCAGCCTAAACATGGGAAGCGCAAGGCAATCATGGATTAGCGCGAGTTCAAGGCTTAGCGCAAAGGGAATGGCAAGAATCTCACCTCGGATAGGTACGATGCGTACATTAGCAAGGCCGCCGCAATGGCGTGCTTTTCCGATAGTGACGAGGAGGAGGTGGTGAGGAGGAGGAGGAGGAGGAGGAGGAGGAGGAGGAGGCGATCGTTGGGGGCGACGGACCCGAACAAGCCCTCGAAAAGGTGGAGGTGCCGATCGTTGACCACCCTTTCTCCAAGTGGAACGTGGTCATCGAGTGCGAGGGCAAGTTCGGCCCCACGACCACCGAGATCTTAGCTGCCTGTATAGGAGATGGTAGGGACAACTTGGAAGCCCTCCTGAGTATCTGTCCAAAGGTATTGTAGCCCATGTCTTGTTTCCTGTGCTTTGTTTACCTTATGCATATGCCACTCCTATCGAGTAGTGCGCGCCTAGGTGCATGTGTACTGACGGTATGTACTTTTGTTGTGAGAGGTAGCTTTTCAACCCGCTTTGCCAACTTATCGATTGGTTTTGAGCAGAGCCGTGTAATGCTTATTATTTTCTTTTACGGCCCAATCAGAATCCATCGGGTTCGCTGGCCAATACGGCCACCTCCAAAATTGCCCGCCCCAGTGCAATTTTAATTTTGGCATATGATATGTAAAATCGACAATTTGGCCATTTTGGTATTTTCATATCAAACGCCACGGCCCACATCCATATATTCCATCGGCCGCATGCGGCCCGGAGTGGTGAGCTACGGCCCCGGGCCGGCCCGCCACGGTACTGTAAGCAATATACCTGAGCAAAGCTGAAGTCCCTCATGCTGAGGGACTTACTGGAGGAGGACACGGAGGAGACGGGGGACAAGGATGCCCCATCCCCATTTCAAGGACAAGGGGGTCGGGGAGGGGAAGGGGAAGGGGAAGGCGCCGCGGTCAAGCACTTGGATGAGGACGTGAAGGATGGCCTGAGCCCCGAAGGGTGGGTGGCCTTGACGGTACACTCCCGGTACACGTGTACTACGCTTGTTTTGCTTTACAGTACATGCTCAGTACATGTGTACCTTTACCGTGACTTTTCCAATGTTTGTTTTATGCGTAGGTGTTGGAGGCACACTGGACCGTCCTCGACCCCGACCTCCTCACCCATGCCACCGCAGCTATGCAGGCAATAGCCACGGAGACGACAGAGCGGCTGGGAGGGGTAGCATCGGTTTCGGATGCCGACGTGGCTGATAAACTCCACAACGGGGCTCGGGGTTTATCTTAGAATAAGTTTTTGACATCTGCTGGATTAAGTGTTCAGCGGGGTTGATTTAGATTAAATTGATATGACACGCGGGCTAAAATAGATAATGACACTACGCACGTGGTAGGTCAGTCATGTGCTAGGTTTCTTTAGGTTTTCCTTTCGCTCCCTTTGGAACATTATTTCCTATCTCACTTCACTAGGAGACACCATCATGGAGATAGGTGCTCTTGAATGGGCTAGCCCAAGAAAAATAGCTTCCGCGTACGAGAGTTTTGACGACAATGAAAATGATTTCATGCCAACGCAGGGCGAAGGTGCCACGTCTAAACGAGCTCGCAAAAAGTTAGACGACGAAGAACCGTTTACTGAACTACTTGTGGGTGTTAAGACTGCTGAAGAGTGTATGGCTAAAATGCGTGCACTATGCCCTAACGGTTTCGTGAAAGCTACAAAGCCTTACACTTCCAAAAAGTATGGAGACACAACGGTCACTTACAAGTGCAAGCTAAAGTTTACTCATCACTGCCCGGTGATTTTTAAGTTTGCGAGTAGGGTTTGCAGCGATCAGATAGAAAGATTCTCACTTTGCATGCGTGGTGCACACTCTCACAACGACTACCACGGTAAAGGATTGCATCCCAAGGTGAAGGAGGAAATCGAGCTTCGTGTGAAAGCACGCAAGACGCCTATGCAAATATGGGAGGACCTTCATGACAATAAGGATTTACCCGAGATTACTTACAAACAAGTTCATCACTATGTCAAGAACAATAGGACCAAGTTACTGTGAGTCGGAGCAAGCAGATTCGGATCAACGATTTCAAGGAGGTAGCCCAAGCTAATAACTTGCTTCGCCTTCACGACGTTGGCAAGGACACTACTGACGGTGCCTTGGAGCACCGCGTTGGGATGCTAGCATATTTCAATGGGGAGTTCCTTTCTTCTGCGAACACCTGGGTCCCCACCTCACGTTTTCCATCCTCCACCGCCCTTCCACCCATTCCTCACGAAGCCACCGACCTTTTCGCCGAGCTTTCTGACTGGAAAAAGGCTAAGTGGCAGGTGGAGAGAGCAACGATGGAAAAAGAACTAGAGGATAACATTTGCGCCGTGGGAAACAATCATTCCGCACCTTTCTTCCTCGACCTACTTAAGAACTTGCTTGGGGCCTGCGGGTGGAATTCAAAACCAATAAGTTTCATACGCGTGAGCTCAATGTGGAATCCTTCTATAGGAGCTATAAGTTACTGACCGAGGACTACGTTACTCAAGCCCGCCGTCAACGATTCGTGGTGGTCTACGCCACTTCCTTTAAACTCAAGCAATTCTTAGAGTTCAACATGCTACAACGGGACGACGTGACTATGCGGCACATCGGTGTGGACATCCAAGACCTGGCGCAGCATGGGACAGTGCATACTCCTGTGCGCCTGACTGAGATTGAGGACAGTGATGCCTTTACTTTGCAAGTGGAGAAAACGCAAGTGGATGACGCGCATCGTTGCGCTGAAAGCCGTACTGGAACTCAGCAGAGGCGCCCGCCATTGTACTCCTGGGTGACCGTCTCCGACAATGCCTTGGAGTCCGAGCTGACCGAATTTGACCCCCTTGGACTTCAAATTTGGGCAGCATTTTCAGCCACCGAGGCGTACCTGTTTCGGGGAATGGCTGCCGGTAACCAACCAACTCCCGCCACTGTACCGGCGAGACTGGGCGTCAACCGGTTTCCCTCTGGTGTTCCCAGCGCGGCAGAGTACAGATCGCCTGGAAATTCTCTGCCAGCGGCTCCTGGACTCCTGCCAGTGGACCAGCGCCTTTTCTCAATTTCCAGGGCACCACGACCTCATGGGAGCGGCTTCCCCCGGCGATGTCTACCGGGAATCCAAGACAGTGGCTGATGTGCTCAAGCTGATCAGGGATATTCCCATGTACCCCTCTTCCGCAGAACTAATCACCACTGACGCCGATATTGCCGCGCTTCCGCCCTTTTCTGAAGCGCTGGTCAATTTTCTGTCGATGGGCGTAGTCACATTCGCTCTGGTGGGCCGCATGAGTTCCTACCGCTTAGACCTGACCATAATCACCATGCCGGAGATATTGAAGGAAGTGGCGCAACGCAAATTACAGCCGCGATCTCTAACTTTTCTGGTGGAAAGGGGCCGCGGAAGATGTGGGACGCCGAGTTTCATCTTGCGCTATCTGTCAAGCGGTGCGACCGAGAAATTCCTACCCGGATGGATTGCTGAACCCCCACACTATTATTCCTACGCGACTATGGCAGGTGGTCAGCGTGGACTTTGTCATCGGACTCCCAGTCACGGCGCGAAATCACGATGCGTTTGCTACCTTCACTTGTAAGCTCAGCAAAATGGTTCACATTATCCCCTTGAACTTCCAGGACAGCTCCGCCGAGGTTACCGCTCGAATCTACTTCGACCACATCTGGAAACTACATGGTGCTCCTATGAAGATTGTCTCCGACCGGGACCCTCGTTTTCAGGATGCTATGTGGAAGGAGTTGATGAGACTTATGGGAACCAAAGTGGCCTCCACTACGCCTTATAATCCTCGCTCGTTCGGACGGACAAGCTGAACATACCAACCGCGTGGTAGAGGACATGCTGCGGTCCTTCGTGGGCAGCAATCCTGAGGACTGGGACTTGTGGTGCGCTAACGTAGAGTTCGCCATAAATGATACGCGGAGCGATGTGACTGGCTTTGCCCCTTTTGAGTTGGTTCTGGGACATTCTCCCATGTCGCAGCTGGACCTGTTTCTGCAAGCTGCTGCAGGACAACACTCCAAGCGCAAGGGTGGAGAAGGTACCGCACACGAGATGGCTAGCAAATTCGCGGCTCAACTGGAGGACGCCCGCACTAAGCTGGAACTGGCGCAGCAACGCCAGCGACATCAGTTTGATCAGCGTCACACCGCCAACGTCCTTTCAGTTGGGAGACTTGGTCTGGGTAGATGCCAAGCATCTCACGGAGAATATCATGAACCGCGAATCCTTCAGGAAGCTGGGACCTCGCTGGCACGGGCCCTTACCCATCACCAAGAGGTTCTTCAGTGACCAGCAGCGAGAGCTACCCGAAATTGACAGAGGCGCCCCGGTGGCTTGTCGGCTCAAGTTGCCACCTAAATGGCGTATCCACGACGCTTTTGCGCAGCATCGCCTCAAGGAATACCGCACCGCGGATGAAACTTTTGCGCTGCGTCGGCAAATACCCACTCCCGCCAAGGTACTCGTGGATGGACAATCCCAGACACATGTGTCTAAGATTTTGGCCCGAAGAGTGAAACCTACGCGAGGAGGCAAAGAAGTGGAAGAATTTCTGGTTCGCTGGACTGGGTACTCCAATGCTCATGATTCCTGGAAGACTCGCGAGTCGTTGAACTACGGGGGTGAACTCGAGCAGCTCACCGAGTTCGAACAACTGCGGCTTTCCCGTGAAGGACAAGCAAGCCCGTGAAAAAGCCTTACAGGAGGTCAGAAGGCGGCGGAAGCAAAGGCGGGAACGCGCCAGAGCTCTAACCTTCCTGGACACCTCTGAAGAAGGGGAACCAACTTCTCTGGACAACTGTCTACCTTGGGAACAATACTGTCGCTCCTCTGACGCCTTTGTGACGCATCTGGCTCTTCTGGACTCTGTGGTCTCGTCACGCGAGTTACGACTGCTGGTACTTTTCAGTGGTACAGGTAGTGTGGAGAAAAGTTTCCTGTCATGTTATCCGAAGAGCACCGTGGTCACCGTAGATCATGATCCTCGCTGGCAACCTACCTACGCGGAGAAGGTACAAGACTGGGACTTCAAGCGTTACGCTCCTGGTTACTTTGACGTCATCTGGGCTAGCCCACCGTGCACAGAATATAGTCAGGCCAAGACCACTGGGGTGCGACAACTGCGACAGGCTGATGCCTGTGTACGCCGTACGCTCCAAATTCTCGATTTTCTCAAACCCAAGTATTGGTTTATGGAGAATCCGATGGGCAGGTTTCCCTTTGCGCTGCGATTTCGACCCGTAGTTCGCACTTTACCTACTCCGTTATATTGTTCTTACTGTATGTATGGCACTGGCTACCGCAAGCCTACTTGCATCTGGACGCAGTCGCCTCCTCCGGTGGACCTGCGGTACTGTACGATGGATACTCCTTGCCTTCACCAACAGACTTTGGGATCACATCCGGAAACTGCTCAACTGGGGCCTCATCCTGGGCAACAAGGAGCGGGAGTCTCCGCTGCTGTATACCCTCTGCCCTCTGGATTGCTTCGTCAACTCTTCGAGCATCTGTTCGATCAGAAAAGCATATCACGCATACATACGCATGGCTGATCTGAGTATGGATCTTAGCTGTTGTACAACTGACCCTGATTTATCATCTCTTTGTACTAACAAGCTAAGAGGGGAGGAGTTGTGCCAAGGAACACTGGCCATGTCAAGCCGTTCGATTGGTATATTGTATTTATACCCAATGGGGCAGTGCAATGGAAATGGGCTCGAAAGGGGACTCCCGAGCCATTGACTGCGTACTTTGGGGAGCGAACGAAAGCCTGAGCTCGATTATAGCTGGCAGCATATTATCGTCCATCCTTCTGGAGCGCTACGCCGCTGGGAGCGTAAGAGGGGCGGTGGCTGGTTTCTGGAAGACGCCACTCGAGCGAAGGAGCCTGTAGCGCCGTTTTCATTACCGCTCAGTAATGCGTTCTGGAAGCAGGCGAGTGTGACTGACGAGTATAAGTATCGCGGAATTCCATACACTGGGCGTAAGGTTGCGACGCCTACGAACAGTGACGATTCGGGTGCAGGTGCTGTGACCTGGAGTAAGGAGAAGCTGCCAGATTCGGATGACAATGATGACGCGGGTGTCACGGACAGTAAGCATGACATGGATACTGCCAGTCCGAAATGGGAGTATGACACGCCTGGTGAATATGATGACACTGAGGATGACGTCAGCGAGTTCGATGACTTGGTAGCTGACGATGCTGAGGAACAGGCTGAAGCTCGAAGGTTGAAGAGACTGGGACTGCAGCTGATCATGGATGATAAGGGTGAACTTATCTGGGTGCCAAAGGGCACCTCCCCGACCTCACCCGTTCAGCCAGAGGATCAACCTATCACCGAGCAGAAGTCTGAGGCCATATCTGAGGATGATCCAGCCCCTGTGGTGGAGACTGTTCGAGTACAACCGAAGGACCCATCTGGGCCAGATACTGGATTGACTTCAATGAGTGAAAATAATGCTGGGGTGGCCGAAGTGACGAAGAGGCAGCCCAGGAAATATCCTGCATGTTGGACAACTGAGCGCATAGCTTATTTGGAATGTACCCGAAGTAGTGACAGTGATGATGAAGAAGTGCAGGACGTGGCTCCTCGTAGGAAGAAGGCAAAGGCCAACAAGGGACAATGAAATCAACTGTCTTGATTAGGATTGTCCAAAGGTGCAGATTCTCTGATTAGGATTTGTATAGGTGGCAGATGATGATATGCCAGCCGACATGGGACAGATCGATCAGAGATCTGAAATGCGCGCCTTGAAAGTATAAGACATGAATTTTTGCCCAGTGGAGGCTGTTCTAGCTTAAAGTAATTATTTGGAGGAGCTGTTGCTCAACCTGTCAAAATACTGGTCAATCTTTCCTGCCATAAAGATATTGCAATTGCTTAATTGTAGCCTTGTTCACCAACTATTTTTACACTCTCGAGGACACTTCGTACCTAAGGGGGGATTTGTACTAGGGCAAATGAGTATGACTGCGAAGGCATGACTGATGCCATGCTATGGCATACTGTGCTATGACATACATGTAGATTTGTAGAAAGCTGTGCTACAGCTATTTAAGTAACTGAGCGGGGAAAGCTCAGTGTCGTTTGTCTTGTAAGTTTTAACTGTATCACCCCAGAGTGATCCAGTTGTAGACATATACAGAAATATAAAGATCCGATCTTGAAACAACTAGCAGTGTACCTGCAATAAAAAGCCACCGCGTCAGAGGTTCCGCTCACGAGTTCCGATTCTATGGTCCGAGGACCTGTATGTGATCGGTTAATCGATGGGTATATTGGTCCCATTCGCATAGACAACTATTAGATTGTCTAACAGATTGTGTCGTAAATTTTCATTTGATCGATACCAATAGTTAGTATGTGCATATCGAATAACAGTGATGTCTGACGATGGGCAATCTATGAATCGTGATAGTCATGCATAATGTTAAAAAATCTGTAATCTAGTGATACTGATACTGATAGTTTGGCGCCATCTATCGATGGATAGCGATAGTGACCAACATCCATAAATTATATAGTACGTTCTAATTTATAGCATAATTGACCCAATCGATATCAATCCTTGAGACAGAACCTTGATTATCGTGATGCGGATGCGGCGATGCTGACGTAGTGATGGCGAAACACTTGTGGTAAATTGTTATGTTAGTTTATGGCATGGTTGTGACAATATTTTCATTTATGCCGGGTCCATGACGAGATTGGGACTTCATCAGTGACATGCTCACTTTGCGTCGTCCGATTCGCGAGATCGAGTATCGGAATATTCGATTTCAATTTCAATTTGTGACCGTTCCTCTGCCGGCTGTGCCCCCAGTGTGGGTACATAGTGCAGATGATTTGCTGTGGTTACATGGTGCCAAAGGAATCGGTCCGAGGATAAGCCAAGCTAATATGTATATGCATCGCGCACAATGACGACGCACCATCGGGAGAAAAACACAAGTGGCCCATTGTACCTTGCTATGATGGAAACATTCATAAAACCGATGGCAAGCCGCGACCAAAGGAGACATGCCGTCTCTTGCATTAATCTTTGTTGATCAAAACTGTTGAAACCTGGAATTCGCACAATAGCAATGATACTTGTTCGATACTGTTGCGGCTCATTCACAACGATTAATTCTGTAAGGGTCTGAGCGGATGTCATCCGTATCGAAGATCACCTGGATGCCTATGATGTGATGAGCTGAGTGTCCTCTGGGACTCGTCCGAGATATAAGAGTGACGATCAAGCCATTGTTTGTGGCCTTGAGAGGACTGCTTCGGATGTTCCCCCTGATTTTGTCCTCGGTATGCCTGGGATGACTGCCCGTCATGTTGTCCTCGGTATGCCTGGGATGACTGCCCGTCATGTTGTCCTCGGGATGCCTGGGATGACTGCCCGGGTTGTGAATCATGCTTCTGCATTCTCTGATACAAAGCTTTGGCATTAGCTAGCTGTTCACTGCTACCCTGTTCAGCGCCACAACGCCGTTACATAAGCAGTTGGCAAACATGGGCAATAGCAATAGCAACAAAAATTAACGATGAGCTTAACATGCCTGGTACAACTCATTTTCCTGTTGCAAAAGAAGGAGTTGGTCCTCCTGTCAAAAGCATTGCCATATTCATATCAATGGGAGTCAATTGAGCAGATCTTAGCAAATCCAAAATTTGTGGCTAACAGCAAAGGGGACACTCTTGATTTCCAAATATAACTCGATCACATAACCAACATGACCCGCCACCGCGTATCGAACTTCGTCACATAACCTGCCATCATATATGAAACTTGATGAGAGAATCCGACAGAGGATATCGCATCGACCATCTCTTAAGGTCTACACAGTAGTTATCAATCGACGAACCGAAGGATCGACGGGACCATACCTTGGCTTGTCTTGCACTCTGTACACGGTGCAATGCCATGGTATGCCCACCTCCAAAAATTGGTGTGATTCCATGCTTCACACCCCATCGCTCCGCCTTTTGTCTGCAAAAAAAAAAATCAATCTAATAAACGCACTAGACGCGATGTGCACCATATACTCAATATGACGCTTGGGGCGGTGCACATCCTCAATGTGACGCTTGGGTCGGTGGGCGCCGTATGCTCAATGGGACGCTTGGGGCGGTGGGCGCCATGTGCTCAACGCGCTGCTTGGGGCGGTGGGCGCCATGTGCTCAATGCGCTGCTTGGGGCGGTGGGCGCCATGCGCTCAACGCGCTGCTTGGGGCGGTGGGCGCCATGCGCTCAATGCGCTGCTTGGGGCGGTGGGCGCCATGTGCTCAACGCGCTGCTTGGGGCGGTGGGCGCCATGTGCTCAACGCGCTGCTTGGGGTGGTGGGCGCCATGTGCTCAACGCGCTGCTTGGGGTAGCGAGCACTCCCACTTTAAACTTTCAAGTCGCAGAGTTATGCAGACAAGGAAAAATGCAGGACTCATGGAAATCGCGGCAACGATTTTTTCTTCTAATATTGTGATGAAAAAGACGCCTCGGTTGCAGGCCTGACTGCCTGAGAGTGCGCGCGCTTCAACAGGAGTTTGCACAAGAACGTGAAGGGCTCAACTTCCGGAAAGACCTGTTGGCGGCAGCGCCTCCATGTTGCGCATCCGGGCGTCCAATCCCATAGAATGGTTGAGCCTACATCACAAACTCCATACCAGTCCCGTAATATAGCCCCCTCTGAGCAAAGGTGTTTCAATATTTCACGATGTGCTCAAATATAGTTATTCCTTCAGCAGAACAGGACACCGCCACATCATTTTCTTGAAGCTTCGGCAGCTTGTGTGTGCGATACCTGATGAATCGGTCGACCTGGGGCAGCCGCGCGCTCCTCGTGGTAGGCAGCCTATACCCAGGTGGGAAACCGGATGTCGTATCAGCAACCCACCCTACGTATGGTCGGTAGAAAACGATTCAAGAACAAGTTTAGGTGAGGCACAGTGAAACGGGCCTAGGAATACATGAAAGCCTGAGCGGCACCCCGGCAGAATGACAACAAAAAGGGCACGGGAATACATGAAAGCCTGAGCGGCACCCCGGCAGAATGACAACAAAAAGGGCACGGGAATACATGAAAGCCTGAGCGGCACCCCGGCAGAATGACAACGCATCGTTCTCGGAGACATATCTCACACGGCCCTGCGAAACGAAAGAAGAGTAAGGCGGGCTGCATCGACGACAAGAAGGTCATACTCTTGGGATACAAATACTCGACCTACACCGAACCTTCTACTGTATGTACCCAAAATAGGCGTCATAAGTGGCATCCCTACCCGTAAGAGAAGTAGAAGTAGGGACACGCCTCACCTGCGCAGCCTCCTCCTCTGTTCGACATTTGTCAAGCTTTGCCTCCTGCTCTTTCTGGATAAAACACGGACAGGCGCAAGAACATCAGCTGACATATGCTCTAAGCGATAAGCGGGAGGGTGCGCAAATGGCAGCTTCCGTGTGTAGGAAGTCCACAAGCGGGGCGGGTGTACCAGTGTCACCTCACACGTTATCGAAGTGAACGTGCTCGATTCAGGAGGAATGGCGTTTGCCTACGAACCTTACGGTCGCTGAGTTTCTTGGCTTGGAGGACCGCTTTCTTTGCAGCTTCCAGTTCTGCCATCTGCAACGTTTAGAGGAAGTTTAGCAAGAAACATCTTCAAGCGACATTCCGAGGAGTGAATCAAATCCGCATACAGTTTTGGAAGAATATTTTCACGTAAAGGTAGACTACCATCACGAGGAAACAGAACACTGCGAGTGCAGTGCAGTGGTCAGAGCTCATCACGAGGAAACAGAACACTGCGAGTGCAGTGCAGTGGTCAGAGCTCGTTGCGAGGACTCAGAGAAATAAGCAAGGACAACAGTCGTAAGCGCCATGTTAAACGCTCCTATCCGTCTTTAGCCTTTTAATTTCTCAGTCTACTTTGGAGAGTGTTGACATTTTATAAGATTTACCGGCGTTTCCTACTGTCCATCAAACAGCGGTACATTCGGCGTGCTGATGAGACGCTCCAATAGATACGACGTCTGTATTCATTACATGGCTAATCAGCATACCTGTGCATCGATGTCGGAAAGTGAGTTCTCAAGTTTTTTCCTTTGATCAGCAGCCTGCGGGCAAACCTTGTTTGAGAGAAGGCGCAGCAGAGTGTGAATGCACAAGTTGTACTTTGTTGATGTTTCCCCACACAATATTCATCGGAAGCATAGTAGTAGAATTGCGTGGTTCATTTCGGGTCGCCAAACCTTGCGTGCCTAATAGGTGTTTAACATAATATCAGGGTATGGATGTAAGCACCTGAGGATATGCACGATCTTTCCATGTCTGACCACCAGCAGCCGGTTCCTGAACGAAGTTTTGGTCTATATCATCCTGCATGGCAAACATCTTCTTCAGTTGAGAGTCCACACGGATGTCTTAGGATTCTAGGAAGAGATTTGCAGGCGTGTAAGGAAAGTGCCGCAAATACATTTTTTTTCTCCTGTCAGGTCTTAAACTTTTCTCCTCCATTCTTCAATAGAGAAGGAGAAAGGTTTCCGGAGCTCACCCAGTATTCTTCGAACTCTCGTCGCAGTGGCATCTTCCGAAAAAGTTCCGACCCGAAGCTGAAACAAAGGAGATTCCTCGATTTTTTTGAACGTTTGCTTACTGAAATAACAGGAGTAACCAGCGAATGAATTTGTTGCGCAGAGTATAGTCCAGGGGTGGACAGGTATATAATCGTTTGGCTTATATAAGCCGATTATATCGCTAATGGGGATATAACTATAAGCGTCGAAAATCAGGCCAAAAAGACGCTTATATTATATCCGATATAAGCGTCTTTGCTTTTATAACTATAAGCGCATATATCGGCATATAAGCGCTTATATCGGCGATATAAGCGCTTATATAAGCGCTTATATCACCACCACCTGGGCTGATATATTATACTGGTACTTTTATGGCTTTTAGTAAATGTTTGATTTATTTTCTTTTATATATTTTCTTGGCTTTTTGATTTCAATATGTGTCCACACACTGTGCACTGTCATATTCCGCTTGTATGACGTATCACTAAATAAAATCAGATATAGAAAATCCTGAATTCGCCCACGAACTGCTAAATTTAGGGGATTATAATCATTAAATTGTGCTTATATAAGCGTCAACGCTTATATTATATCGACGCTTATATAAGCGTCGATATTACCATTATATCACCTCGACCCACGGTTATATAAGCGCTGACGCTTATATCTCAAGAATCGATATAACTGTCCACCCCTGGTATAGTCGTGTCACTTTTGACTTGATCAAGGAAACCCTCTTCACCTTTTCCTGAAACCGTAAACCCTAATGTAAGAACCCCCCCTATCACACCCATTCACACCCTGATACATGACACTGTCAGCGTCGGTTATTCGTCTCCTGCAATCATCACAAGTGAACACGACTGCAAGATGTGGATAACAATTTCATTAGAATTAAATTGTTACCATCAGCTAGCTGGGGTACCCCCCTTCAAAGTCTGAACGGTGCTCTGTGCTACATGCTGACTACTGGCAAGCAAGTACTCTTGTTCCCAGAGTTTCTCCGAGCGCGGCCGCTGCGCGGCCTGCGACACGCGAGGGTCGACGTTACAGTTGATGGAAGAGGCTCGGAGAAATTATGGACCCCACAGAGTTACAAACCCTAAATGTCTATTTTCGTCCATAAGCTCTGGGGACAAGAGTAGGCAAGCAAGGCTGGTCCACGCCTGTCCGTCCGAGTCATGTCCACAACAAGTCTCTCTCACTCTAGTTTGCCGTTTGGTGAAACTATGGCTCTCTCTCTCTGCAGTGGTGACAATGGAAGCTTCCACGAAGCTGCTAGCTAGCAGACTGCAAGCAGGTTCTCTGAAGGATCTCCGAAGGTTCTCCGAGGTGGCTCCAGCTGGTCTTACGTCCAACTGAGCCCGAAGCTTCCACACACCCAACTCGGGCTGGCCCCTAACGGTGGCCACACAGGCTTTGATGAACACCTACGGACCGGGTCAATCAAGGGGGGCAACACAGACTTGCACCAAAGTGCCGTCGCCTGTCAGACTTGCACCAAAGTGCCGTCGCCTGTCTAGCCTAACGGCTAGGCCCTGCCCTAGGGAAACACGGGCAGCACTGAGACAACACACCCAACCCCTCGGCAAGCACACTAGAGCAAGAGAGGGCCACGGGTGGAGCACGCACGTGACAGCCTAGCTAGCGGCCAGCTCGGTGTGCTGCGGTGGCCGCAGCGGCACCTTCGGCCATCGCCGAGGGGAGGAGCGGCTGCTGCTCCCGGCCGAGGTCAATGTACAGCTTGTAGCAGTCCGAGGCCCAGTCACCGTGGGCCTGGATAAGGTGGTCCGCCACCGCCAACCCGGAGGTTGCTGTCGCCCCGCCCCGCCTGAATGAGTGCCCTGAGTAGGCCTTCGGGTCCAGGCCCGCCCGCTCCGCCAGCTTGCGGAAGGTGCTCACAAAGAAGGAGTGGGTGAGGGGCTTGAGGCAGGGGAGAAGTCCTGTCGCGATTGACCGGCCCTTGGCCGAGAGAGTCTCCCAAAAAGAGGGTTTGGCCGAAGATTGGCCGAAAGAATTTTGACCCTTAAGTATGCAAAAATATGTCAAAACAAGAAAAAATAAATGTTTTCTCGAAAACTGGCCGAAAGGCCTCCGGAGAGGACTTCTCCTCTGGCTTGGGGCGGCCCTTTGCGTCCTCGATGCAGTAGAGGGGGCCGTCCTCCCCGAGCCCCGGGCCCTCCATGACCCGCCGAAGCGAGGTCACCGGGCAGATAGGAGAGCCCGGTACGTGGCGCATCTGCACGTGGTGGTAGCTGTCTAGCGCTCGCCCGCCTGAATGGTCTTCGGAGTGTCTCACTCTGATGTCCGCTGAGGTGGAGTCGGGGAAGGTCACACCCGACCGCACCAAGTGCCCCCGCGGGTTCCATGCTTCAGCTTTCTCGACGGACACGTTGTCCTTCCTGAAGAAGCAGAAGAAGCAAGTGTCCATGGCAGCAAAGACGACGTTCTCGTTGAAGTTGTGGGGGTTCAGCACCCCCACAATGAGGAGAAGCTCCTCGAACGCCATCGGCATTACCTGCTTACTTGGACGGAGTGTCCCACCGTCGCCCACAGCCCTGCAGCACGGCATGCACTGCCCATCGATCTCTGCCGCACCGGGATCCACTCGAAGCCGAGCTGCACGCACGTGGAGTGCTCGCACTCCTGAAGTGTACTTCTTGGCCGTGTCGGGCTTCACCGCCCGCTCTGTGACCATGCACACCACCCAATCTGCCAGCACCGCATCCTCCGCTGGCAGCATCTTGTTCAGGAAGCCCCTGGCCCTGCCTGAGATGCAGAAGGACACCCAGCTCCTCACACCGGTGGAGTAGGCTGTCTGGGTGTTGAGGGCGAAGCACTCCGACTGCAGGGTGACAGTCCGAGCCCGCACAGTGTCGAGGAAGACCTCTGCTCACCCCGTGACCCCCGTGAGCTCGGTGTCAGTCCAGCTCACCTCACAGGGGGGGCAATGCACCACAATGACAGGCCAGTCAGTGGTGCCCCAGAAGGTGCGCCCTCCGCCCTCAGGTGAGGGGGAAGTGAACAGGGCATTGTTGCGCTCCCATGATCTGCGCACAATCTTCAACACGCCTGGCAGGGACACCACCAACTCGAAGCCCGGGTTCCCGGGCCACCACGGCACCAGGAAAGTGGCGGAAGTGCCACGCTGTGCCCTCCGTTTGCAACGGATGAAGTTCCTCACGATGTCAATGAAGTCAGAGAATGGTGGCAAGTTGCCCCAGGCGTTATGGCCGGAGAAGTCCATGACCCGCGCGTCGTCTTCTTTGGTCCAGCCCACTCTGCAGAAGGAGTTGGCCCCGTTCTTCGAGACGCAGCAGTCCACCGTGAAGGGCCCCAACTGCACATCCAGCGGGTGCCAGAGGGTCGGGATAAGCATCCAGTCGGCACGGGCCTCGATCCACACCAGCCGCTGCTTGTCCGCCTCGAAAAAGTCCTCAACCCGCCGGTCATGGGAGAGGAGGTCCGCGTAGATGTTGTCCTCGGAAGAGATGTACACGGGGCGAAGGCGGACATCATGCTGCACACACACGTAGAAGAGCTGGCGGAGCAAAGGAATGTAAGCTGCCGGCCCCCACCACTTCTCCACCTGGCCGATGACACAGTTGTTGTCGATGCGGATAACAACGGTCTTGCCGGTGATGTACTTGCCCCACAGCACGATGGCCCTGAAGACGGTGAAGAGCTCGAGGTAGCCGATGTCGTAGCTCTCCGGGCAATCAGGTCTGAACGGAAAGTAGGGCTCTTGGGGCTGGCAGATAAGCCAAGCCCATGTCACCGCAAACTACCTGCGGTCCAGCACCGCGCCCATGCCCTTGCCCGCGGACGCATCGGAGGAGAACCACTCCCACTTGATCTCCACCCGGTCCAATCGGACCTTGCGCCCGTTGTACAGGCGGATGACCGTCTCGATCACCTTCAGGTCCTGCACGACCTTGATGTCCGTCAGGCGAAGGTACCTCCCCTTGACCTGGGCCATGCTCCTCCAGTTCGACCTCCATTATCGCACGGCAACGTTGCTGCTGAGCTGCAGCGCCGTGCAGAAATGCGACAACGTGCTGAGGCTCAATGTGGAGGTGGACTACTTTCGATGAACGACTTCACCCCTATCGACTTCTTCGAGAACAGTTGTCTGTCGAGGGATCGGGGTGCGGGGACCCTGTTGCGCCGGTGACCATACTTCCGGCTCGACAGACGCTCGACCTGCGGGAATTCAGTTCTCCAAATTCTCCTGAGAAGCGCTATCAGCGCGCTATCTCGTGTGTTCACAACGACTTCATCGACGACGTTGAGCTTGCGGGTGCCACCAGCGGTGGTGCCACCGCCGGTGGTGCTCGTATTGGTGGTGCTTGGTCGCACTTCGGATCTGCAGCTTGCGCGCAAACTGGTGGTGTACAAAATTCAACATCACGCCGCAGGGCAGCGGCGAGCATCAGCCCTGTGCACACAGTGCTTTTGGCCTTACAGTAAACACTCGATTTTAAGAAAACAGGAATTTGAAGTCAGCCTAACAACTTTCTTATTTATATAGAGATCTTAAATAAGGAGTGTTATGTGTTAAATATTGTGAAGAAATAAAAAAAGCTGGCTACTTTCTTATTGGCGGGTTTTCTTATTACTGAGTGATTACTGTATTTATGTTTGCGTGTTTCATGTGCTGCGTGACTTCGCAGCCGGTGTACGTTTGCGACGAGTACCTTGCGGCATCCGACGTTCGTGGCCAGTCAGCAGCTTTCATTGACAACGTCACTGAACTGGTGGGCGACCACTACTACTTTATCACCGACGACGTTGCGACAGTTCACAACTACTTTGCCGAACTACGAGATTCACCTTCGACTCCTACGGATTCATCTGACGAGAGCGACTTCGAGCCTTCTGTCACGGTGCTGGGTACTGGATTACCTTCAGCTGCCGATATTCGCCGCGAGCTTACTCAAATTGAGTCTGCTCGGCAGCGCGCGCCTATCGGACCGTGAGGATGCACTTTTGGATGAACTTCGCCGTGTTGAACTTCGAAAACGCATTCTTATCGATATTTAATTTCGAAACTCCAACGCAAGACGTGTTGTTGCGACACCGCCGTTCCACTTCGACTTCTTCGGAATTGACGAGACCACCTTCTTCGAAAGCAGATTCGTCAACCCGCCCTACTCCGACATCGAGAATTTCCCGGAGTATGAAGAAGTTGACTGAGTTCCCGGCCGGTGGCGCAATGCTACGGCAACCACCGGGACTCGTGCATAGCAGCCGACCCCGTGATATCACCGTACTAGTTAGGTTTGAGGCATGACCACACTGCTGAGGCAGACTTTTGTGGCACCCTCCTGTTTTGGAAAATCGTTTTCACGTTCAGAATTGCACAGTGGAACTATTCGTGTTTTGGTATGTTGCTCCCGTGCCCTCTGGTCTGAGTCAGTCCAGAGGTGGCGTGTGTTAGATCTGGGACTCTGACCCCCTGGTCAGTGACCCCCAGTTACGTATCTGGCCTGACCAGACTAGGAGTGCACGTGTCACACGACCGTCACTCGTAGCCAGTTCGACGTGTTACGCCCGTTCGAAACCCTGAGACTGTTCCCGTTCCGACATCCGCCTATATTGTCTGTATCGTCGTATGTCGCTTCACCCAGTTCAGACTCAGTTCGTGTACTGCTCAGTGTTGCCTGTCTCACACCATGGGTCGCAAAACAGAGCTCACACATTCGACATTGATTTCCCGATCGGCCGCGCAGCGGCCTCGAGGCTCGACTCATGCGATGGCTCTGGCTTGCGAGAGCAGACGTACCTCATTTCCGGGTTGACGTCCGATCGTCTATGACAGTCATGGAAGCCGTCATCGCATCGCGTCGACGGCGACTCCGGCCATCGATGGCCAAGTTCTGAGTTCAGTTTATAGTGAAACGAGTACAATACTGGACCGCTTACCGTCCCAGTGTATTTGGGATCAGATTACTTTGTCCCACTAAAGATACTCGGGAAGGTATCGACAAGAGGGAGGGAGGCGTCTCAATGAGTGCGCGGATATTGAATGTCTCGCGCGGAGTACAACTTATTAACAAGTGCTGGATTTGGCAGTCTGACTGTCATCTCCTATCGGCTGTACTCCGTACTCGTATAGCACAGTGTGATAATCCGTAGGGTTTAGCTATATAGCTTAACAACTATATGTTTACGTTGATCTTTTTTTCCCGATATAATCACTGGTTACTGTTTATCTCCGTCAGTGTATTATAATTAACTCGCAGGTTATTATGGTGTTCACGCATCCTTCTAGCCTTCCTCACTGCTTATGGCTACCGTATCCAAATTGCTAGTCCTCCCACAAGGACCAGTTCTCAATGGCTACATTGGTCGCTAGCTTGCCCGTTAACTCATATTCAAGCCTTTTTTCATGATATTTTTTAGTCAATTGAATCTTTTTTTGCATAGTGATGGAGATATACTGAAATTAATATTAACCAGCTTGTTGGAAGTGGAAAGTGCGGAATACAGTTTACAGCAAGCAGGGATACAAGCTGTAAAAGGGACACTGGCGGCGGAGTTAATTACCAAGAGTGAGACTTGACGGCTTACGCCGACAAGTTATTAGTTTGTGAGTTGTTTTCAAGATCCACCTCGTACCCTTCGATCTCAGTAGTTTTGTCTCTGACACTCTGCTTGTACTCAGCAGTGAACTGGAGTGAGCTCAGGTCGAATTCGCCTTCCTCCTCGTGGTTGATGAGCGAGGGCTCCTGCTGCCCAAGGATGTTGGCTTCGCCATATGCTCCTGTATACAGAAGTGTGAGAGCTATGACTATTGTAAGGTTGGTTTGGCGAGTGCACAAAATTAATCCCTTCTTGATTCGAATGATGTTTTGAGTTGTTGCACGCTTTACCATACAGTGGTCGCGCTAGGAAAATGGGGAAATTCTGGCAGCGCACCTTCCCACTCTTTTTCTTGTTCTTCAGGATCGTATTCCCCTTGCGCACCCTCTGACAGGTCGATTGTGGCCAGACCAGAAACTGAGAGCGATTCTTCTTCAGGTTGGGGTTCCAGTTGCTGCGCTTGGAGGCGATCTTCTATCTGCGCTTGTACTGATTCCAGTGTGGGAAAGTAAAAGTTGTACTGGAGTAGACACCCAACCAAGTTCCTGATGTTCTCGCGTTGTACGGTATTCTTGGTGCACTTAATGAGTTTCTTCACGTTCTCGAGTGCACCTTCTCCTTCTATTACGACCTCGTTTCCCTTGATGGAGCATAGGGTGGTGGCGTACTTGAAGATGTTCCGCAGGTAATGGCTGAGAATGGAAGGCGTGGATATGGTGCCAAAGAGAAGCTCGAGATTAACTTCTTTTCCACTTGCACCACAGACAGCACTGTACTTCGCAACAAAGGTAGCGTACAGAAAGTAGGCGACAGTGTCTTGGTCCAGTTGCTGGCTCCACTGATCAAGATCACGCGTCACGTCGCAATGCATAAGTACCAGAGTGGCGAACTTCTGCTGGAACGTTTCTTGCTCTACTTCTGCGTAGAGTCTGGAAGATGAAACTGGGGCGCTCATATCGTATCTGCAAAACAATTTTATCACAACCCTGCTTCTTCTAAGTAAATCAGTTTACGCGAGCTTTTTTGCGTTCTGGTATGCTATAATTTAGCGTAAGGTTTAGGTTCCTCGCTAGAGAGCACAAGGCTCCCTAACTTCTCCAGGCGATCTTGTTTGCGTTTCCCCAGGTCCTTTAGAAATTCTCAGGACTCTAGGTACTTCTTTCCATATATCATATTCACATAATCAAAATCAACAAAAGCGAAGGGAATACTGCAGGGTTTTAGGGTTTCGCATTGTCAACTCCATATCTCACAGAAAAAAGACAGGGGTCGAAAAATACCTTCTGGTCGAAAATGTTCTAGGGAAAACGTCTTCTCAAACCTAAAACATTATCATAAATAATATGCACGAAAAAACACCTTTTCAGCGCTTGCACCCTTCGGACGCTGAGACGTTTTCTTTTTACGCGCAGTAAAGAGGGTGAGCTTCCCACAATATTCTCATGTTGTAGCGCATGGAACGCACATTTTCAACTTATTTATTACATTTTTAACTTATTCATTACATATTTTTTCCTGATGGAAATTTGAGCTTGCATATGAGAGCACTCCTGCAACGTGTTGAGATATGCCGCTCAACCATCGAATAAGGCGGCGCATTGTATTATCAGTCACCCCAGTGACTGTGCAAGGCCACACATGGATACAATTCTTGGATCCATGCTTAGTCCGTCATTGTATAAGTTGCAAATACCGATATTGGGAGGGTATGCACTCGAGCCAAAGCAAGGGCAACCGATGAGTTATTTGGCACTCCATTCTTATTAGCAACGGCATTGACCGGTAAGCCAACATTCACTTCACCAAAAAAGCCGGCGTCAAACTCTAATGTTGTGTGGAAGTATGATATGGTCCCACACTCCACATCTTCCAGCCGGGGAGGACATGCGCATTGCTCACGCCACACTTGTTGAACATTCGTCACTCGCACACCACCACTCACATGAAAGGTCTCCTCCATCAGGCCTGGGGATCACACAAAACATCAAGATTTCCCCAACTAAGATAATCATGGCCCATATTTGCGCAAGTATTCAAGAAAGGCGAGGAGGGGGTCAACGGATGCGAACCTGCAGGAAATTGAGGAGTTACACTTTCCTGCGAATTGCAAGCTGAATCCTGGCGATGTCGCGGCGCATGCTAGAGGACTTACATGCAACCTAGATGAATGAACAAAAAAAAATACGGCTCAATGGCTTTCTGTTGTATTTCTACATGAATCCCATGCCTTGCTTACAACAAAAACCTTGCTCTGCTGCAGACGTGATTTTGGGTAGGCTTTTGATAGGAAAGAAGTTCAAGGAATACTATAATGCAACATGGGAGCTACCTTGTATGTGCTCTGAGCAAACAACCACCATGACCACTTTGACTTTGTCTGTCATAGTGCCAGCGGGTGTCGCAATTGTGTCGAGTGAGAAGAGCTGCAGAGCCGGAGCATTGCATTTCGCATTTCCTGCGTTCGAATTGCACTCAGGCTTCACCCAAAGACTCACCGTTGAAGCGCAGTCAACTCGGTTGGGACAAACGAATGCTGGCCGGACTACGAACACAGCATGGACTAGATTAATCAGCAGAAAGGGGAGCAAAAGTGCACAAGAACATCCAGGCGGTGGAAAGATGATAACAATAGTCGCCTTAGTGCCGCCAACAACATTGAAGCATTAAAAAAAAGACATTCACCGGCTGAACACATAAACACACACACAATTATGCATGCATTGCAAGCCCCGTCGTCTGACACTATTTCTCACAATAAACATTTGCAATGGTACCTGAATAATGAGCGGGAGGAGGGGATTGTGGAGGGTTGGGAGGCGGCGGCGAAGGATATGGGCTTGGAGGCGGCAGCGCTGTACATCCCCCCTCTCCTAACTCAGAATCCCTGTTCAGTTGCAAGACTATTCCAAGCATTCACAAATAGACATTCATTGGCTGAACACTTAATAGTCTCGGCTGGTAGGCTAGACAACATCACCAAACAGATGCTATTCCATCAACGGATCCGTAGCAGTTTGCCTTCTGGCACTCGGCAGGAGATCTTGTGTGAGCAAAAGAAATCCCAGTGATCAACACAACATAAAATGGGAAACTCTTTGATGAAAGCCGGCACAGCTTGAAACATTCCAGACCATATCACACGCGCATTGCAACATTCTGCCCTGGAAGTCCCCTACACGTCCGGCTGAAATACCATTCCATCCTCCAGATATGACAGTGCTTCATTTTCACTGGCCACACCTTGGCAAAGTAAACACACACACTGAACAGCATGAGATCGGCCAACAAAAGCCAGCCCACCATCATCCCAGCGGATATGAGAAGCAAATCAAGAGCAGGGCGGGGCCGTGACAAGATACCACAAACGTATAAATATCCCCAACCCAGATGCAAAACAACATGGAAAGATGATACGGCGGTCGACCGATCACCATAACAATAATTGTTGGTCCCTGGGTAACGGAGTAAGTGAACGCTGCTGGCATGCCTGCCAGAGGTTCACGGTCGATGCTTGGGACCCATTGGGCCATGGATATGTTTATGCCATGAATGCAGTCACACCACACAGCATGGACACCCCATGTCTAAAATTGCGGGCACCTCAGTGCTCCCCACAAAAATCAAGGGAAGACACAGATCGTGGACTTCACCACCCTCTGCCTCTCCTTGCAGCAAAGGCAGACGAATCCTTCAAGCTCTCCAAGAGGCAGTGCCCGCCACAATGGCACCACAGGGACAACCGCCTCCCACAACCCACTTCCATCTGGCGGCCGTCCCCGTTCACAGCGATGTGCCAGTACCTCACATCAGGTTTAAAGAACACACGTCCCCCGGCATGTGTAACAACCATGAGCACTGAACACAGAGAGGGAGCAAGCCGCAGACGAATCCAAGACACCCCCACATAGCGAGCCGCAGACGAATCCCCGACGCACTCAAAGAGGCAGTACCCGTCAGAAGGGCACGACAGGGACAGCCACATCCCATCATCCAAACCACTCCAGTGGCCGTCCCCGTTAACAACGAGATGCCAGTACCTCACAATGTGGCTGCCAATCACCAATCTCCCGTTAGGTGAAAAAGCCCCAAGGCACTGGTCATAAATAGTGCCACACACACACACACACACTCTCTGGGAGAGGATCGCCGGCGGGAGCTTCGGGGGCAGGCGCTTGAGCTGGATGAGAAGACGTTCGATGATGTAATCTGCCGCGGGCCTCGGGACCGGGCAGCTCTCAGTGGCGCTGGGAGCATATGTGGGCGGTCCATGTCTCTGGTGGGCGAGATGCACTGTTGGAGGTGTGCAACCATCGGGCAGCAGGTCGGGCCCCGGCGGGGGTTCGGGAGTGGTTGGCAGGCGCTAGGTTAGTGGCGTTGCTGAAGGACGACCTCGGCGTCAACGTCCGGCCCATTGCTTGTGGCGAAGTTCTCCGGAAGCTAGTGGCGAAGGTCATATGCAGGCAGCGTGCGAAGGCCCTCAGGGCTCGATTTTGTGGGCGTCGACAGGATGATGACCATGGTGGGCTGCGGGCGGCCCAGATTGGGGTTGCGGTGAAGGGAGGGGCGGACCTGGGGGTCCACACTGTTCAGGCGGCCCTGGATCGGCACCCGGAATGGGTCTGTGTTAAGGCAGATACCAGGAATGCCTTCAATGCGGTGCACCGTGAGGCAATGTTTGAGGCTATCGAGCGGGACTTCCCGGAGCTGTGGGCATGGACGGACCTTTGTTATGGGGTGGATGCGAACCTGGGGTTTCGGCTGGGGGGCGTTGATGGCTCGGTGATGCGATTTGTCAAGTCGAAGGAGGGCACGCAGCAGGGGGACCCCCTGGGGCCACTTTACTTGGCTGCCCCGTTGCAGGTGGTGCTGGAGCGGGTTCAGGAGGGACACCCTAACGTGGTCATCTTTGCCTACTTGGATGACGCTTTCTTCCTGGGCCCTCTGGTTGAAGCGGCGCTCGCGTATGAGACTTATATGGAGGAGGCAGTGGCGATTGGCCTGGATATTCAGCCGGTGAAGTCAGCGGCTTTCTCGCCTGAGGGGGACGCCAGTTGCTTCGAGGCCGGGATGCCGGGTGCACGGGGGGAGCTGGACTTCATCGATGTCTTGGGGGTGCCGGTGGGGAAGGCAGAGGCGGTCAGTGTGGAGATGTTGAAGAAGGTGGAGGAGCTATGTGGCATCCTGCCCCTCTTGAACAAGCTTGGGCATGCGCAGGCCCAGGGGCTCCTGCTTCGATTCTGTGCCCACCCGAGGCTGGGGTTCTGGCTGCGAGGTGTGCCGCCGGAGATGATGCGGGAGGCGGCTGAGGAGCCTGACAGGAGGATGCAGGGGGCGTTGCGGGACTTGCTGCCTGGCGGTGGATTGGCATGGCACTCCTGTGAGTTTGCCAACCTCCCGCATGGGATGGGCCTGACTAAGGCGGCGAGGGTGAGCAGTGCGGCCTGGCTTGGCGGGTTTGCGCAAGTCTGGGAGGATATGCGGGAGCTCTTTCCAACAGTGACGGCGGGGACCGAGGACCTCGGGGCTGAGAGCGACTTGCCGTATGTCAATTCTTTGCAAGCGGCCATGCAGAAGGTGTCGGAGGCGATGGAGGTGATTGGGGAGGCGAGGGGAGCAAATGAGCATTTGCCACCACAAGTGCCAAAGGCGGACGACGTCAAGAAGTTGAGTGATTACAGCAGGTCTCAAAAACGTGCCCAACGGGTCTATGCTGCTGTCCTCCACTCTGCGGATTGGCTTTGGCTGGCTGGGCACGTGGGGGCGTCTCGGCTCCCCTGGCTTTTCTCGGTGACCTTCAACAGTATTGGGCCTGCTTTCTTGAGGGGTGTTCCATGCTGCCCAGCCCTGGAGCTCAGTTCGGCGGAATACCGGGTGGCCCTGCGGCACATTCTTCATGCGGAGCAGCCCCTCCTTGGCCAAGTGGAGGAGTGCCCCGATTGTGGAGGAGAGCGGGATCCCACCGGGACACACTTACTGGCATGCCGGGGGGGAGTGGGGGCTGGGGGAGGAAATTGGTACTCTTTCATCCACCACAAACTGCAGAGGGTGCTGTTCGAGGTGGCCAAGTCTGCCTATCCCTTGGCGTCTGCATTGCACGATGACTTCGCGGGCTACCTGACCTACTCACGGAATCATTGCCCGGATGTGACAGTGTTAGATGCGGAGGGACCGGGCCAGCATGTGCTGTTTGATGTGGCCACGGCGCGGCCGATGTCAGACGCGCACCTGGGAGCGGCCATGATGGCCCCCGGGGCGGCGGCGAAGAAGGTAGAGGAGAGCAAGGTGGCGACGTACGGGGATGTCCGCCCACATCACTTCATCCCCTTTGGGGTGGAGGTGTACGGTGGGCTGGGGCCTGCGGCGTATGGATTCCTTCGGAAGACGCAGCGGCGCTTCAGGGAGCGGCGGTACATGGAGGCGAACGCGGAAGGGGGAGAGCAGGTGGATGGCAATGGGGACGAGGACGAGGACGAGGACGAGGAAGCGGCACGTGGCGGGGCGGTGGGCTGGAAGGAGAAGTGGGTCCGGCTGCTTTCTTTCGCGCTTGCACGGGGGGTTGCAGGGCTGATCATCAGGCGGGCTGTAGGGCGATGTCCGGCCGGAAGTGGGTGGCGTTGGGCTGGCGGAGGGCGTGTGGGAGGAGGCATGGGCCCGGACCTGGATCGGGGGGAGGCGGACCGACGGGAAGGGGCGGAGAGGTTGGCACTGATGGACAGAGCGTGGGAGGACGCGTTCGAGGAGACAGACTATGCCACGCAGGATGGGTCTGGCGGTGGGATGCAGGAATCTGAGGGAACGCAGCGTGAGCGGTCTGGGCAGGCTCCCGGTGAGGCAGGCGAGGCAGGCGCGATGGCATCGAGGCTTTTGGAGAGCATGGAGGACGTGCGGCGGGAGGTGGAGCATCTGGGCACTGTGGAGGGTCAAGGAGGGGGCACCGCCGAGGCGCGATCTGGAGGGGCACGGGCAGGCATAGGCGGGCTCAGCCAGGCGGCGTCAAGTGTCGAGGATATCTTGAATGAGTGGGATGACCTTTTGTCGCCGGGCCCAGGGAGTGGGGTCTGGACTCAGGAGCAGAGTGGGGCCTCGCCGGAGCAAGCAATGGCCTTGGCTGAGGGAGGGGTGGCCACCTTGATGGGGGCGAGCAGGCGGGTGGCCGGCCTTCTTGGGGGGGTTGATGGCATGGGGGGAACTGATGAGGATGCCGGGGGAGATGTGGGGAGGTCCGCGGGTGGAGATGACACACGCCGGGCCCCTCAGAGCCCGGGGGCCCATCCCGGCAGCGATGACCACTTACAACAGGTTGCACGGCAGCATACGGCATCTCATCAGCTTCCGCGCCCACCGGGCGAGGTTGCTGGCCGTGCCGGAACTAACAGTGAGCAGCTGTCGGGAAGGCGACGACCGGATGATGAACTATTGGCCACCGGGAGGGCTTGGGACACACATGCGACTGTGGGGATGGGACCCCAAGTAGAAGCAGTGCGGCGGGACAGTTGCAGCGCAAGTGTGGAGCGCATTGCTCAAGTTCGCGGCCACCTCGCAAGGCAATCGGCGCAAGGGCTCCAGTCACGGGGAGTTGGTGCTGGGGGTAGAGGGCTACAAGCGCAAGTCGGTGGCGGATGCGCAAGTTTGGATGAGGGCAACCCATTTTATCATTCTCAGCCCCTTGGGACAGCGCTTGGGGATTCTGGCCGTGGCGTGGGTGGGCAAGCTCTCTTGAGACCAGGCTGTAGGGGGCAGCGGGGTGATGTGGGATGGGGGCTTGGTGGTGGAGGGGTGGCTCGATTGGCGGAGGTGAGCCGGCTCCAGAGACACAGCAGCAGTGCGCCGGCAGGACAGCCGCAGAGGGGCTCAGGTGGCCCAGTGAGGCTCAGGGAGCAGAGGGGTGGTCTTGCGCGTGGGCTTGGTGGTGGAGATATGGCTCGCGCAGCTCGGGGGGCAGGGATGAACCGGCTTCAGGCACAAGGTGGCAGTGCGCTGGCGGTGCAGATGCAGAGGGGCTCGGGTGGCTCAGCGAGGCTTAGGGGGTCCCATTCTTCACTAGTGAGCTCCGGAGAATCCGGATGAGTGTCCCGAAGTGTGTGCTGAATCCTTTGATCCCCGGCGTGGGTACATAGTGCAGTCTCCTGTGGCTACGGGGTGCCAAAGGAGTCGCAAGGATAAGCATAAATACACACATACTGAATCCTTTGATCCCCGGCGTGGGTACATAGTGCAGTCTCCTGTGGCTACGGGGTGCCAAAGGATTCGCAAGGATAAGCATACACACACACACACTGAACGGCATGAGATCGGCCAACAAAAGCCAGCCCATCATCATCCCAGTGGATGTGAAAAGCAAATCAAGAGCAGGGCGGGGCCGTGACAAGATACCACAAACTCATACATATTCCCAACCCAGATGCAAGGCAGCATGGAAGGATGATACGATGTGACCGATCATCGCCCAACAATTGTTGGTATCTGGGTAACGGAGTAAGCGGACCCTGCTGGCATGCCCCCAGTGGCTCCCGGTCGATGGATGGGACCTGTTGGTCCATGGTTATGTCATGAATGCAGTCACACCACACAGCATGGACACCCCATGTCAAAAAAAGGAAAACATGCGGGCACCTAAGTGCTCCCCACAAAATTCAAGGGAGAACACAGAAGTTGTACATCACCACCTTCTGCCTCTCCTCGCAGCACGACAGACGAATCTACCGAGCTCTCCAAGAGGCAGTGCCCGCCAGAATGGCACCACAGGGATAACCGCCTCCCAAAACCCACTTCCACCCGGCGGCCGTCCCCGTTCACAGCGATCCGCCAGTACTTCATATCAAGGTCAAAGAACACAAGTCCCCCGGCATGTGTAATAACCATGAGCACTGTACACGGAGAGGGAGCTAGCGTCAGACGAATCCAAGACACTCCCAAAAAGCGAGCCGTAGACGAATCCCTGACGCACTCAAAGAGGCAGTACCCATCAGAAGGGTACCACAGGGACAGCCACATCCCATCATCCAAATCATTCCAGTGGCCGTCCCCGTTCACAACGAGATGCCAGTACCCCATAAAGTGGGTATCGATCACCAGTCCACACACACACACACACTGAACGGCATGAGATCGGCCAACAAAAGCCAGCCCATCATCATCCCAGTGGATGTGAAAAGCAAATCAAGAGCAGGGCGGGGCCGTGACAAGATATCACAAACTCATACATATTCCCAACCCAGATGCAAGGCAGCATGGAAGGATGATACGATGTGACCGATCATCGCCCAACAATTGTTGGTCTCTGGGTAACGGAGTAAGCGGACCCTGCTGGCATGCCCCCCAGTGGCTCCCGGTCGATGGATGGGACCTGTTGGTCCATGGTTATGTCATGAATGCAGTCACACCACACAGCATGGACACCCCATGTCAAAAAAAGGAAACATGCGGGCACCTAAGTGCTCCCCACAAAATTCAAGGGAGAACACAGAAGTTGTACATCACCACCTTCTGCCTCTCCTCGCAGCACGACAGACGAATCTACCGAGCTCTCCAAGAGGCAGTGCCCGCCAGAATGGCACCACAGGGATAACCGCCTCCCAAAACCCACTTCCACCCGGCGGCCGTCCCCGTTCACAGCGATCCGCCAGTACTTCATATCAAGGTCAAAGAACGCAAGTCCCCCGGCATGTGTAATAACCATGAGCACTGTACACGGAGAGGGAGCTAGCGTCAGACGAATCCAAGACCCTCCCAAAAAGCGAGCCGTAGACGAATCCCCGACGCACTCAAAGAGGCAGTACCCATCAGAAGGGTACCACAGGGACAGCCACATCCCATCATCCAAATCATTCCAGTGGCCGTCCCCGTTCACAACGAGATGCCAGTACCCCATAAAGTGGGTATCGATCACCAGTCCACACACACACACAAGGTGGGGAGGAGGCTCACAGATGAAGTTGACACAGGCCAGGCCCTTCAGAGCCCGGGGGCTGATCCCAGCAGCGATGACCACTTACAACAGGTTGCACGGCAGCATACAGCGTCTCATCAGCTTCCGTGCCCACCGGGCGAGGTTGCTGGCCGTGCCGGAACTAACAGCGAGAAGCTGTCGGGAAGGCGATGACCGGTTGGTGAACTATTGGCCACCGGAAGGGCTCGGGACGCACAGGCAACTGTGGGGATGGGACCCCAAGTAGGAACATCGCAGCGTGGCAGTTACAACTCAGATGTGGAGCGCATCGCTCAAGTTCGCAGGAACCTCGCGAGGCGATCGGTAGTGCAGGGGCTTCTGTCTCACAGTGGTGGTGCCGGGAGTAGAGGGCGGCAAGCACAAGTTGATGGCGGGTGCGCAGGGCTTGAGGTGGGTCGGCTTCAGAGGCACAGTAGCGTTCCGGTGGGGCAGTCGCAGAGGGATCCAGTGGGCCATGTGGGGCTCGGGGAGCGGAGAGGTGGGCATGTGCGTAGGCTTCGTAGTGGAGACACAGCTTTGGCAGCGCGGACGTTGTGGTTGAATCGGCTTCGGCGGCACAGTAGTAGCGTACCGCTGGTGCAAGGGCAGCGGGCCTCAGTAGTCTCAGCAAGGCTTAGGGGGTCCCATTCTTCACGAGTGAGCTCCGGAGATTCCGGATGCGTGTCCCGAAATGTGTGTTGAATCCTTTGATCCCCGGCGTGGGTACATAGTGCAGCCGGTCTTCTGTGGCTACGGCGTGCCAAAGGAGTCGGTCCAAGGATAAACACACACAAAATGATGCATGCACTGCAAGCCCCGTTGTCTGACACTATTTCTCACAATGAACATTTGCAATCGTACATGAATAACGAACGGGAGGAGGGGATCGTGGAGGGTTTGGAGGGGAAGGCAATGGTGGGAAAGGCGATGGTGGGGGTGGGGGAAGGGGTGGTGGTGATGGTGAGGGAGGCGGTGGCGAGGATGGCGAGGGAGGAGGAGACTGTGGGCTGGGAGGAGGAGGGCACGGTGGTGGCGGCAAAGGTGGAGGTGGAGAGGGTGGAGGTGGTGGCGAAGGATATGGGCTTGGAGGCGGCGAAGGAGGCGGCGAAGGAGGCGGCATCGCTGTACATGCCCCTCCCTCCCAACCCGGAATCTTTGTTCAGTTGCAGACTATTTCAAGCATTCACAAACAGGCATTCACTGGCTCAACACCTAAAGTTCTCGCTGGTAACTTGAACAACACCAAACCCTAAAAGTTCCTGTGAAACTTTCGATTATTCAGGCAACAGGAAATATAAGCGGTGGGCGACCCTGTGGAGCCCAGAGAGGGGTACAGATCGGGGGCACGCCGTGGAGGGCGCCCAATCTAGCAGAGAGACGCCGGTCCAGCTCGGATATACACTAGAGAACGTGTCTGCCTAATCAGAGCGTCTCACACAGGGTGATATAGGTAAGGCACTCAGCAGTCACATAACCCTAAGTATCTTTGGGAGAGAGTGCAGGGGGATTCTCAATTTGCGACTTTTGAGCCCCGAGAGTCCTGCGCTCTTCTTTCTCAGTTTGTAAAACACTCCATTCTCCGCTCTAACTTTGCGGATTGGGGACGTTCAGGTGAGAGGCGGATGGAAGGAGCCCTGTACTTGCCAAGGGACAGTACAGGGAGAGCTAGCCGTCGGCCAGAGCCTGGAGCTTGTAGGCATTAGGCATGAGGCACTCGAAGCGTGAACAAGGAATACAACCATACAGTATGCAAAGCAGCCGAAAGAGCATTTAGTAATTAGCGAAGATAAAAGGGACACCACACAAAATGACAAAACACATTCTTAGTTTGGATGGTGTAAGCGGAGCTGAGAAGAGAGTGAGACAGTTTTCAATAGTTTTGGTGCGAGGAAATTGATTTTTGCTGAGGAAAACATCCCGACAAGGGACCCGTCTGGCACCGGTTGAACTTGCAGACTTGGAAACCTGGGCGCATGTGTTCGAGTATTCGCACGCGCCAGGCACCCGCGCACTGTTGTTGGAATACATTGGGGCTCTGGTTGATTTGTTGGAGGAAGTTCTCAGCTTCTATCACCAAGAGCAACGAAAAATGCTGCAGGGTTACCCCGCCGCCACGGCTTGCAACTGTTGCAACGGGATCTCATTGTGTCCTGAGATTGCGGGTATGGGCGCACGGAGCAAGCTCACGGCTTTGGCTGCAGGAACTTGTGGCCTGGCTCGTTTGTTGGAAAAAACTATCGACTCACTTGGTGCGGGGTGAGCCTGCTTCAAGCGGGGCGCACACTGTGTGCGGCGCCACAGATGTTTCGACTTATTATAGTCCACTTAAGGGCTGTTCGTTGCATGTACTTTCTTACGTCAAGTGCCGTGGGCGCCACTATACCCCGCATCGTGAGGGCGCGCAGAAGTCAGATGCGCACGGCAGCTACATACGCTGTTGCGCCAGATGACACAGCTCACATACTCCACAGCCAGTGCCTCCTTCCTTCGCCGCAGCCAACTCGGGCGTGTTTGTGTGGCATGAAGAAGAGGCGCGCGCGGCATTAACATTTCTCACGTGCTTGGTTATTCTGCCTAACCGCACCCACTCGGGGGAAGAGCACTATCATTACAGTAAGCCATTGGAGCGGGGTTCAGATTTTCTGGATGAGCACTTAGTTTTTCCTGGTGATTATGACGAGTGCGAGGTGGAAGATAACCCATTCAACGCTTCACCCCTTATTTCAGGGTACCATACCCCGTGCAGCAGTGACTTTATCAGTTGCGACCTTCACTCTTGGGCTCAGTCCAGAAGCAGCCTCTGTCTTCTGCGCGTGTTGCACAAAAGCGACTCGCAACTGGGTGACGTACAGGAGGGCAGCCCTGAGAAGCTCCTAACGCAAAACCTGCAAGGCTTAAACTTTGAGCCTACTACACGTGGAGCAGCAGTGGTGAGCAAATATGTTCCGCCTGGTTTGCGAACGTCTACCAGCCTACCAGGCAACGCAGCGCCACCGCATTCTCCCCCCGAGAAGGTGAAGAGGCAAGAGGAACCTGCTATCAAATCCGCCGAAGCGAACATGCCGTTTGGACTGGGCCTTTACTCTGCGACCGAGCTAACTCTCCCTGGATAACTACAACAAGAAACGAGCAGGCTCGCGTGCGAAGGTGGCATGTATGTATCAAGGTACCTACAACATGCTTGTTACCTTGCGTCCACCGACACACAGCCTGAGCCTGTTTGTCACTAGTGAGATTGATGGAATATCAGCAAGCGATATTCATCGCTTATGCGCGTCCTTCATCGTTTGGCATTGAACTGCTGCTATGGGTAGCAGCACCACAAAGTACCAACAGACACAGATGTACCGTCTTATGTTTGTACCGACGTTGGGTGAGAGTTCCAAGTTCCAGTATACTCCCTTACATCAAAGCACGAGTGATCTCATTCAGGACGGGTCGACACTCAAGGTCAAGGACAACATCTAGCTCCCCTCCTTTAAACGTTATACTGCATGGTGTCGCAAGATGGTGGAGGAGTGATAGTTCTGTACAGTCAGATTGGGGTGTATCACCTGACGCACGAACACTTTACCTGGCAACACAGATCGGCCTTGCTGATTTTCACCCAATTTGAGTTCCTCCGAGAGCACCGTGATTATGTTCTAGGGGAGCGGCCAGCGCTATGTTTCGAAGCCACGTACCTTCTCATTACCTTGCACTATCTCACTCCTCGGTGGTCTAAGCACCAGTTCAAGGAGTCTCAGCTTGAGGACCACGCTCTTCTCCACCTTGGCACAGCCGGGGGAGCAACATCGGCCAAGCGGGATGACTTGAGACAATACATTGGTGAGGTGTTTCCCCACATGGGGTTTGGCTGCCTGCTGAACTGACCCAACCTGATGGAATGAACCTGGAATGCAGGTTCCTCCAGAGCCGTGGGTACCAGCCTCTTGATTATCCAACGACATTGGTGCACCAGCGTCGGATCATCTTCCCCTGCTGCCACTGCAAGCACACAACAGCCTGGTATTCAGGCCCCCGGCCGCAGTGATGGAGGACCTGCTTTGCGGAAGAGCTCACGCGTACTTTGGCCCAGACGCTGATAACCATCCAGCTTGTAGCCCGATAACTACGTAGTGTAACAAGGTGGAAGACCATCGGCAGTGTGCATAAGAAGTGCATCCTGAAGCACGCTTTTGCTGGACCACTGTCTTCACCCTGTGACCACATTATTGAGGCGGCGGCTTGACAAGCTTACCCATTCAGGTAGTTGCTGTCCCAACAAAACGACATGTCCAGTGACCTGTGTGCCTTCTACAGCCACAGGAATACCTACACGGATCGTCTACATGACGGCCAAACCTATGACACGCTCTACATGTGTTGAGCGGCCAGTTCATTCAGTTGTCACACGACAAAGCCTGCTACACCATCCTCTTAGGATGGTGCACCCCTAGAAAGGGAAGTGGTCTTATTAACACATGAAAGCCTGCTACTGAAACTGGTATCGTCAGAGCGATACTACTGGTATCCAGAAGAATGCCCAGTAACGCAGAACAACACCAGCTTTGACCCCCTACACTGACAGTGCGCTGGTGTGCAAACGTCAACTTATGGACTTGGGGCCTCAATTGTATGAAAAGGCCTCTCTCTCTCTCTCTCTAAGGCCCAAGAGCATTTCTGAGACCGGATCCTCTGGCATCGACTCCGAGTGTCTGTTGAGCGGCGTAACTTTCTGGTTATGTACATCACAGATGGGGTACACTGCCTCCTGATCCTTAAGGTTCCACCCCGGAAGTTCAGTCACCCTGGTCAACGGCATGAGCATGCTCGTCGGCAAATGACCTACCATGCCACTGGTGACGGGCTTTATGCCCCAGGTGTTAGGTACACAACGGGCCTATATCAGTATTTCTTACCAGAGGAATCAAAACTCCGGGATGGGTGCTTATATGGTCACCAGATGGAGTTTGTGGAAAAGCCCAAGAGATTTAAGAGGAAATAATGTCACACCTATATATGCTGACCGCTCTGAAGCAGATTGCTTGAGAGTTGAAGAGGCTGGGCTATGGAAGGTCCACTGTGGTATGAACCTTGGCAGATCCGATGCGCCAAATGAAGTTGCCTCACACCCAGTAGTGCTGACGAGTTGGAGGGTGCACACCATGCACTGTATGTCTGACACCATGGTTATAGGTGGAGAATACAACAAATTGGATCTACTTAAATGGAAAGCATGAATAATGGCGCGCTTTCGTCGATACGTACATACGCACGTTGTGGATAGAAGGGATGGCCCGGCAGATCAATCTTGGGCGGACAAGAACCTGGCAAAACGAGAGTCAGACCGCATGAACCCTAATTTCATACCGGTAGATTTGCCAAATTGGAAGAAAGTCACTAGCTTGAGTCTCCCCATCTTCGGTCGCACGTAGCATGGGCCATACAGCCTGTGCCCTAGGTAACCCTCATGCCATTCTGCCTTCCAACCGCATCCCCCTCCGTTACGTCCCCAAAGCCGCCATTTGATTGCAGTCCTCACCTGACGTCACAAACACTGTGTGCTTTTCACCAGCAGAAGCCTGCGCCACGACGTGCCCGGCCATCACTCGCACTGGGCTACGACGATCAGTTGTTGTGCCATCTCCCAACTGCCCGTCAGCATTGCTGCCAACGGCGTACGCCTCCCCGCCTGCGCACCAAAAGTCACGCTCGTCAACGCCCTCCCCCCCAGAGCCTCTCTCCGCGCCGCTCCTCATCCGCACAATCATGCAATCATACATGCATCGCCCCAAGCACATAAGCCCCCCTGCAATGTGCCACTCCTCAGATCATTGTTATGCTGGGCGCCATCCCCTGGCCCCAACACTGCAGCGGCTGCGTCCTCGGCAGGCTTGGGCCCTGTGTGTGGGGGGCCTAATAATCCGAGCTCCTCGGCAACCCTCATGCCATGCTGCCTTCCACCTGCATCCCCCTCCGTTACGTCCCCAAAGCCGCCATTTGATTGCAGTCCTCACCTGAAGTCACGAACACCGTGTGCTGACCACCAGCAGAAGCCTGTGCCACGACGTGCCCGGCCATCACTCGCACTGGGCTACGGCGATCAGTTGTTGTGCCATCTCCCAACTGCCCGTCAGCATTCCTACCAACGGCGTACGCCTCCCCGCCTGCGCACCAAAAGTCACGCTCGTCAACGCCCTCCCCCCCAGAGCCTCTCTCCGCGCCGCTCCTCATCCGCACAATCATGCAATCATAGATGCATCGCCCCAAGCACATAAGCTCCCCCGCAATGTGCCACTCCTCAGATCATTGTTATGCTGGGCGCCATCCCCTGGCCCCAACACTGTGGCGGCTGCGTCCTCGGCAGGCTTGGGCCCTGTGTGTGGGGGGCCTGAGATCCGAGCTTCTCGGCAACCCTCATGCCATGCTGCCTTCCACCCGCATCCCCCTCCGTTACGTCCCCACAGTCGCCACTTGATTGCAGTCCTCACCTGACGTCACAAACACCGTAAAAAAACCACCAGCAGAAGCCTGCGCCACAACGTGCTCAGCCACCACTTGCACTGGCCCTGGGTCACTTGTTGTATACGCCTCCCCGCCTGCGCACCAAAAGCCACGCTCGTCAACGCCCTCCCCCCCAGAGCCTCTCTCCGCGCCGCTCCTCATCCGCACAATCATGCAATCATACATGCATCGCCCCAAGCACATAAGCCCTCCTGCAATGTGCCACTCCTCAGATCATTGTTATGCTGGGCGCCATCCCCTGGCCCCAACACTGTGGCGGCTGCGTCCTCGGCAGGCTTGGGCCCTGTGTGTGGGGGGCCTGAGATCCCAGCCCCACTCACGAAATATTTCTCCTATATATCCCTACATACAAGGGAAATATAGGATATTATAGGATTATGTAAGTACATATAGGATAATATAGGTTTTCCTACACATAAATCTATCTAGGATAATCTAGGGAAATATAGGATCGCGCATCTAGGCAAATATAGGCAAATATAGGCGAATGTGGGTGTTCCTACATTCCTACAACTGAGCTTTTAAGCTCATCTTATGACCTGAAATTTCAACTCGGTGGCTTGTATATGAGATGTAGGTAGATAAGTGAGAACCAGGAAAATATAGGGGGCTTTTTCAGGACAGTTTAGGAAAATACAGGTGAAGGAGACTCTGCAGGGATATACAGGAAAATATAGGGGGACTTTCAGAATAATCTAGGAAAATACAGGGCAGCTGCCTCCCACCCGCATCCCCCTCCGTCACATCCCACAGCTGCCACTTGATTGCAGTCCTCACCTGACGTCACAAACACCGAATGATAATAACCAGCAGAAGCCTGCGTCACGACGTGCCCGGCCATCACTCGCACTGGGCTGTGTCGTACAATTATTGTGCCATCTCCCAACTGACGAAATCGATTGTCACCAGTGGCGTACGCCTCCCCGCCTGCGCACCAAAAGTCACGCTCGTCAACGCCCTCCCCCCCAGAGCCTCTCTCCGCGCCGCTCCTCATCCGCACAATCATGCAATCATACATGCATCGCCCCAAGCACATAAGCCCCCTTCAATGTGCCACTCCTCAGATCATTGTTATGCTGGGCGCCATCCCCTGGCCCCAACACTGCAGCGACTGCGTCCTCGGCAGGCTTGGGCCCTGTGTGTGGGGGCCCTAATAATCCGAGCTCCTCGGCAACCCTCATGCCATGCTGCCTTCCACCCATCCCCTTTCATGACATCCCCACAGTCGCCATTTGATTGCAGTCCTCACCTGAAGTCACAAACACCGTGTGCTGATAACCAGAAGAAACCTGTGCCACGACGTGCCCGGCCATCACTCGCACTGGGCTACGGCGATCAGTTGTTGTGCCATCTCCCAACCGCCCATCATCATTCCTACCAAAGGCGTACGCCTCCCCGCCTGCGCACCAAAAGTCACGCTCGTCAACGCCCTCCCCCCCAGAGCCTCTCTCCGCGCCGCTCCTCATCCGCACAATCATGCAATCATACATGCATCGCCCCAAGCACATAAGCTCCCCCGCAATGTGCCACTCCTCAGATCATTGTTATGCTGGGCGCCATCCCCTGGCCCCAACACTGTAGCGGCTGCGTCCTCGGCAGGCTTGGGCCCTGTGTGTGGGGGGCCTCAGATCCCAGCTCCTCGGCAACCCTCATGCCATGCTGCCTTCCACCTGCATCCCCCTCCGTTACGCCCCCACAGTTGCCACTTGATTGCAGTCCTCACCTGACGTCACAAACACCATGTGATAATCACCAGCAGAAGCCTGTGCCACGACGTGCCCGGCCATCACTCGCACTGGGTTACGGGCACCACTTGCTCCCACCAGATAACGAGCACTGGCCAGGCCAGTGGCGTACGCCTCCCCGCCTGCGCACCAAAAGTCACGCTCGTCAACGCCCTCCCCCCCAGAGCCTCTCTCCGCGCCGCTCCTAATCCGCACAATCATGCAATCATAGATGCATCGCCCCAAGCACATAAGCCCCCCCGCAATGTGCCACTCCTCAGATCATTGTTATGCTGGGCGCCATCCCCTGGCCCAAACACTGTAGCGGCTGCGTCCTCGGCAGGCTTGGGCCCTGTGTGTGGGGGGCCTGAGATGCCAGCCCCTATTGCCATGCTGCCTCCCACCTGCATCCCCCTCCGTTACGCCCCCAAAGCCGCCACTTGATTGCAGTCCTCACCTGACGTCACAAACATCGTGTCATAACCACCAGCAGAAGCCAGCGTCACGACGTGCCCGGCCATCACTCGCACTGGGCTACGGCGATCAGTTCTTGTGCCATCTCCCAACTGATGAGCTACATTGTCACCAGTGGCGTACGCCTCCCCGCCTGCGCACCAAAAGTCACGCTCGTCAACGCCCTCCCCCCCAGAGCCTCTCTCCGCGCCGCTCCTCATCCGCACAATCATGCAATCATACATGCATCGCCCCAAGCACATAACCCCCCTGCAATGTGCCACTCCTCATAGGGAGGAAGTGGCGACCTTACCACCATGCCAGCGACTCCCTTACCACCATGCCAGCGCCTTCCTTACCACCATGTATGGTTTGATACGCGTTCGACTTTTGGACGCTTCTGCAGAGATGCTTTTGTGTTTGCAGCCATCAGGGGAGGCGGTCTTTGGCTTGCTTCCACCACCGGCAGATGCGACGATCCCACAGCTGCAGTTGGCTGGTGTTCTAATTGCGGACGCCGCTGCGGCATCCGGTTTCCTCCCTCCTGTGAACTCGGATATTTTACCCAGGGGTTTTGGCACGTGATTTAAAACGAGGCAGTGACGAAAAATCATTGGAGGGACGTGGGTGCCTAAGTTTTTACGTTGCAGACATTTGCCGCGGCGCAAGCTCGCCTCCTAGTTTATGCAGGCTCAGTTATAGCAACAGCAACAGTAGTCAGCGGCGCAGGCGACGGCACACACGGCAGCGCTTGCGAGAGTGTGTGCGGTTCCAGGTCCGGTTAGGCATCCGGCACTGAGACAACTGTTAGATGACGTGGCAGCGTCCCAGATATGCAAGGATAGGTGGGCATTGGGAACATTTTTGGATGTGCTATCAGAGGTTTTACTGATGCACAAGAGGAGGTTATCAATCGTGCTGGTGGCTTCGAGGGTCCGGAACGCAGCGGTTTGGGGCAGATCCGGTGTTGTCTAAGTTACCAGCGGAGACTTTTTATTTGAACCATTCCAGACAACATCACACGCGCATCATGCAAAATCCTACCCAGGAAGTCCCCTTCACATCCGGTTGTGTAAACACGCACACACATATGCATGCATGCATTTAAAGCCCCATCTTATATCGCCCTCACCTGCGGGAGGCGAAAAAGACGTGGATGGCGGTGGAGGAGGTGGCGATGGAGGTGGGAATGGAGCTGGTGGCGATGGAGGTGGGGATGGAGGAGCAGGGGGTGGTACGTATGCAGGGTCACTTAACGTCAACGTAGTGCCCTCATTTGTCCAACCAAGATCGCTGCCACAATAGCTTCTAGTGCTGGTAAGGAAATGAACCTGCTGCTCGTTGTTATTCCAATGAACATTATTATCGCAATCACCACCCGAATTATCACCCACATTCTGTCTTTTTGTCAAATCTGGGGCTCTGTCACTGTGAAACCAACCAATCCGCCAATTATCTGGACAAGCGCCAGTGTAAGCGCCAGTGTCATAACCACAGCAGCTATCGTAATAAATATACTTGTATGCACCGGTGCTACTTTCCCGCTTATAATGACTTCGTCCATCAGCCGTGGTCCCTGCCTGGACAGAATACTCACCATCGTAAGTACTTCCGAAGCCGTTGGAGCATCTTGTAGTGAACCCAGACAGTGTCACGTTGTTGGGAAAAGCATGCGTTGGAGGCGGCGGCGAAGGAGGCGGGAGAGCTGTACATTCACCTCCCATCCAACCCAGAATCTCTGTTCAGTCGCAAGAATATTTCAAGCATCCACAAGTAGACATTCGCTGGCCAAACCCTTAAAGTCTAGCAGCTGGTAGCTTAGACAGCACCTGCCTGGACGCATTGCATACATGTTGCACAGACCAAGAGCACGAATAACGCTGGTCGCGGCGCAATTGGAAAATCTCTCTTCAAGTGCATATCCCGTGATCTAAAAGCTCCTAAAGGTTTCAGGCGGTTCCAAGTATTTTGATTTGTCTCGATGATTCCAAGGTGTGTGGGGCGTGCATGTGGCAAGGGCGAAGGTCGCCAGAACGTCGCCAGAATTGATCGGGACATTCTGATTGGCTATTGGGGAAAAAATCGGAGATGGAATCGAAGATCCCCCTCTTTTGAAAAATCGGGATATATAATTCAGTGGCTCTTAACACTGTGTCATTGTCGAATTCCCCTTAACAGTGCGAAAAAATGAAGCCAGACACTGTGACACTGTACGCTGTATACGATTTCTGTCTCAGTTTTTTTTACGTCTTCATTCTTCAAATCTGAGAAATGTGTGAACGGATTCCGAAAATTCAGTGGCTCTTAACACTGTGTCATTGTCGAATTCCCCTTAACAGTGCGAAAAAATGAAGCCAGACACTGTGACACTGTACGCTGTATACGATTTCTGTCTCAGTTTTTTTTACGTCTTCATTCTTCAAATCTGAGAAATGTGTGAACGGATTCCGAAAATTCAGTGGCTCTTAACACTGTGTCATTGTCGAATTCCCCTTAACAGTGCGAAAAAATGAAGCCAGAATCGTAGGCTGTACAATGTACGCTGTACACGACACAGAGTAGAGCTGTGACACACGACACAGTGAGCTGTGACACACGACTCAGTGTGTCACTGTACACACGACACGACACGACACGACACGACACGACACGACACGACACGACACGACACGACAGTATAAATAAAATTAAATATAAATATAAAGGTCATCCATGAATGACAAGGTATGACTTCACAGTGCGGTAATAATTAAATTTTAATTATATTTAACCCAGGTCATCAGTGAATAATGAAGGGGGTCTGGGGGCGGAGCCCCCAGCGGTAGCCCCCACATTACATGCAGTTCATGCATAAATGACAACGTATGACTTCACACGGCGTTAATAATGTAATTCAGGTCATCAGAGAAAATGAAGGGGGTCTGGGGCGGAGCCCCCCAGAGGTACCAACCCCTCCTCCTCCCCCTTGGCCGCCTCTATTTGTCGCGGGTCTCTCACTCTTCACATGATGATGATGCGGATGATGGGGGGGTTTATTTTTTCCCCACCTGTACGTTCACGTACCCCCTATAGAAATCAGAATGACGCTCGCGACGCGCGACGTTTTGACGTTTTCGACATGCCTGCCACCTCAAACATTTGTCATTTCGGACTTTAGAGGAGTAACAGTACAATCGGCCTTTTAAAATTATCACCTAAATACGGGTGATTTTTCGCAACGACCGAAATATCGACGCGAGCGTGTATAAATCGCGATATCGACCCGAATCGAATTATGAACATATCATGACAACCGGATGGAGCAGGGCTATATGGCAAAAAAAATTCCCAACGAAAAAAACCCTCACAGCAAAAAAGTGAAAACAAACGTTTTTGAAAATAAATCTGTTTTGGCTTATTGGGAACGTATGCCCCAGAACCGTTGTGCGCAGCGTGAACGAGTGCAGCTCGATAAGCATGTTCGGAGCAACCAAAACGGGCAATCATTGTTTTTTCAGAAAAATATGGAGCTGCAAAGCTCAAGATCTCAAGTGCATGTTTTTTTTCACAAACACGCTCAGCAGTATCGTGCAGGTTAGCTATCTTGGATAACGATCGCTGATAAGATAGAATCAAGCCTGCGCCCATGGGTTCCTCGAAGATGAGTTCGTCATATCGGTGTAAGTGTGGCCTACGAACATGTTTCCTCTTAAAAGTGGAGCACTGCATGAGGGAGCGCATAACACCTGAGAGTCAAGGGCACGAAATACATCAGCTCGGAGACTCTTAGAAATAAGTGAAAACTGATGGAAGCACCGAAATGCTTCCAGTATAATTATATTGTTGATCAGACAATATAATTATATCGGGCAACAACCTCCCGACGAGATCCAGATCTGATGACATAGCGCTAAGGCGTAGGGCGCTATGTGTTGGACTTTGCACCTTGAGCATGCAGGTTCGAGTCCCGTCTGGATCTCGTCGGGAGGTTGTTGCCCGATATAATTATATTGTCTGATCAACAATATAATTATACTGGAAGCATTTCGGTGCTTCCATCATAACTCTAGTTCTTTGGAGGCACGGCACCATATCGGCAGCTGCTGGCCCTCGATACGGTCAGGATATTTATTTTGGCGCCCCCGATAGCGCGATGGTCGGTGAGAGCACTCGACCGCCTCCACAGTGCCGCCTCCGCAGTTCTAGAGTTATGATGGAAACACCGAAATGCTTCCAGTATAATTATATTGTTGATCAGACAATATAATTATATCGGGCAACAACCTCCCGACGAGATCCAGACGGGACTCGAACCTGCATGCTCAAGGTGCAAAGTCCAACACATAGCACCCTACAGATCTGATGACATAGCGCTAAGGCGTAGGGCGCTATGTGTTGGACTTTGCACCTTGAGCATGCAGGTTCGAGTCCCGTCTGGATCTCGTCGGGAGGTTGTTGCCCGATATAATTATATTGTCTGATCAACAATATAATTATACTGGAAGCATTTCGGTGCTTCCATCAAAAACGACGGGTGGGTATGCGGTGATACAAACCTTCCGGATCCTGAGGGTGCACTTGTTTCAAAACTGCCGGCCTCAATAAAAATGGTTGCCACCCGATTTATGTCCGACTGTCTGCGGTCACCAAGCTCGTTCACCGGACTGGTAAAATTGTAGTCGTTCCGTCCTTGGGAAAAAGCTTCGTGAGACTCGACACCAAGAGCGCCCGCTAGCTCAACAACACGGCCCATATTATGCGACTCGCGCAATAGATCTTGAACCGCGTGGATATCTGGAAAATCAAACATTTTGGGCCCACTGACTTTCGCGTTGGCCGAGTATCTACACAGCGAGAGAGCAGCCATCCAAGCCGTGGTGGCAGTCTTCCCTTGAATTGTTCGAGATAGGCATGGCGGATAGGCACAACGCGAGAAGTTGGGTATCTTATTCGTGCCGATGAAGTGAGTAGCAGCAACAATTTCGACACTGAAAACTCTATGGCCGTGTTCACAGTGAACCTTGCTGGATGTGACACCCCGTGTGTGTCACAGTCCTCTGTTTGTACTAGTACTCCGTACAGTACGGTTGTCACAGGTTCAGGGTTTCGGGCTTAAGCCGAGCGACACTCAATCTAACTTCACTTCTTATGTTATCTTAAGTGTAAGCATTCTGAGTTTTCACCACCTCAATATATAGTCAGCACTCTATATCCCACAGGTTATGGTGCGCCAGGCACCTTCCACTACTTTTGATTGCATGATTGGCTAAGCCACTCCGCTTGGTGGGGCGTTGGGGGCCCAATTTGATGTCGTGATTTTCGCAGTTGCGGTCGAGAGCTAGTTTACGGGCGGATTAATTTGGTATCGCTGCAGCGTGCGCCTACCTGGGATTATTTTGTATTGTCCGCGTTGGATTTCACTCGACTAGAACTTGATCAATTTTTGTCGTGAGTTTCCTTGGCCGCCGCGTTACGATCTTACAATTTCGCAGTTACGGCTTCCTTAGTTATCCGTTCCGGCACTGCATTCTACGGCTCTCGACCCTCGCTTTTCTGTATTCTCCGACATCGGCCCTCTACCCCGACGCTCCCGCCTATTGGATTCTCGACATGAGCGTAAATTCACACGTCACGCCTCCCTTGGGGGCCAACAATCGAATTAGACTAGACACGATTTTTTCACGCGACGTCGGCTCTCGTTATAGGCCGACACCGGATTCTCCCGGTGTTGCCCTCACGGCTGCGGACCGGACTCGTGCTACGGCCGATCCAAAATTCCACTTGGGACGTGGACATCATCAAGAGGATCTCTCGCGACGCCTTGGGCTCCAAGGACGAGACCTTCCGAGGCGATGAGTCGAACCGCAACACGCTCTGGACGTCCATTGTGAAGTCCTTGCAGCGCGCGTTCGAGCAGAAGGACCCCACCAACGCCGCTCTTTTTGATCTGGCGGACGCGACGAAGGAGGTCAACGCCATCTTCAACGTTATTCTCTTCTCGACTTTGACATCGTTGACCTCTCCAAATTCACCCGCGCGGCCGCGTTGGGTTGATGCCTCGGGACGGGCTTCGCCTCAGGATGGCAAGCGTGCCCTCCTCGAGGTCACCAAGAGGTTAAACCCTCGCGTGGTCCGACCTCTTGGGCACTACGAGGAGCTTTGCTCTATCTTCTTCAACTCCGAGAAGGACCCCGATCCACTTATCCAGGACTTTGACGCCTGCCTTACGGCTATTGGCAACGGACCTCCTGGACCTCTCGACGAGATGATGGCGAAGAAACAACTTCTGGCTTCACTCGACACCGAATTCTACGACAAGGTCATCACACCGCTTCGGCTCGACGTTGAGTTGGCCAAGGTGGACCTTGAGGACATCTACGCCCACGTCCTCGAGATTTGGGACGCCAACGCCGGCAAGCGGAAGCACGTGCCCCTCACGGACAAGAACATCGTGTATTCTGGCCAACCGTCCGACGTTGACGTAAAGGCCCTGATTCGGGAGTTTCAGTTCCACATCGACGCCGCCAACAAGGTTCTTGCGACGCTCTCCGACGAGGACGCGCACGACGAGACGACGACTAGGTGGCCGGCTCCGACTACGGGCAAGCCTACTGGCAAGCCAGGTGTGCATTTTCCACCCTCCTCCTGGCGTGACCGCCAGAACCGTCGGGTGGATGGGAAGTTTCACGGCCGAAGACGTGATTTGAAGCACCGCTTCGCCGCTTCGCCCCTTCCCAAGGACGGGAATTGGCCGCAAGGCGTCCGACGCCACAACGGCGACAAGAAGAACTACGGCATGCACTCCGTCTCCTTCCACGTCCTCTCCAAAGCCTTCGTTCCGGAGTGTGTCCGTTGCCCTCCGGGGTTTTGGCATGACTCCGCGAATTGTCCCACCGCGGACATCAAGTGCGACGAGTGCGTGATTGAGCAAGCTGACGACGCCGACGGCCTCGTGTCCGCCTTCCAGACCGCGTTCGACACTGAGGACGACACTTATAGAAAGAATGATCTGGTAATATATTTGTAACGGGTAAATATATTAGCAGTAAAGCACAGAAAACACGCAGGGCCGGGTGCTCGGAACGGTGATAACATAAACTGATAAGTTAGGCTAACGCGGAGGCTAACTAGCAGGTCACGGATCGATGTCACGGCTAACTGGGTGTCACACGTCACACACACGGCGAGGGGTGAAACAGGGAGAAGCAGGCCCCCATACAGTGGGGGGAAATCAGCTTCCCCGTGACACCACCTCACCCCGAAGGTGTGAGTGGACATCCCGAAGCAAGCAAACCCTAAAACCTAAACTCAATGTCACTTAGTGTCCGAAGCCAGGGGCCCAACTAGCAGTAAACAAGCATGGGCACTGTGCAGCAAGTGAATTGGTCCTAGGCTGAGTTGCATGGTTCATTGCAAGGTCTTCTGACGGTTCTTGGAGCCCGCGTATTCACTAGGTGGTGGCGGCGGTCTCCTCGAAGATGTCGAGGGGCATCCATACGACGAATCAACCAACTCCTGTGCGGTGCCAAAGCCAAAAGTAGCCTGGCACCACCAGAGCGAATGCGTCGATGAGAAGGGGTTGGGGAGGTGGAAGGTGAAAAATGCGGTAAGGGAACGTGATCGAGGTCATGGGGAGGAACTCGAAAGGGATGATGGAGAGGGGCGAAGTGGGTGTGGCAACATCACCACACACCACTAGATGGTGAAGAGGTGGGGTGCAAGGCGAGGGCGAAGGGAGTGGAGGGACGAAGTCGAAGGAGTCAAAGCACTCGTTGTTGATGGCGAACGCGATGGACTCGAGCTTGGTGCTTGGTGTGTAAGCACCACCAGGCACCACCAGACCACAATCAAAGGGAAGATGTTGTCGTCGAAGCAAGTCCAGTGCACACCGAACTGCGGCCATGCGCGCACGCTGGCGTAGCGAGGCCATGATACTGGAATATCCCGGTTCAAGATATCAGACAGTCAGTGAACCAATATAGATAAACTCTCATAAGAAATAAACCCTAAGCTAGATATACCCGGAACGGTCACGGAGTCGGAACGGTCTCGAGTCTAGCTACCTGTGACACTCGGTGTGTCACAGCACAGGCTTACGGATCAGTCACGGTCCAGTGTTGGCTACCTAGGAATCTGTCATAGGGGCCTGCACCGGGACTCCCGGTCAGGGCTGCCTATACAGATTTCAGCACACCACCCCAGCACTGTGGGTGGTGACTGACAGGTAAGTCAGAGAAGTCAAGATAAGTTAGGGTAGGAGCTAGGGTGACAAACCTAACTGCTAATTCAACTGTGCTATTCTGATACACAAATTGAAACCCTCTAGCCGGCACAAGAGCAGAAACATACAGGCACTCAGGTCCTGCTAAACTACTGAAAAGCACTGTGGCAGCAAACCAGATTGAAGATTGTAGATGTCAAAGTAAAGCATAAACCAAATTGAAGACCATGTTGAGGTCAAAGCACATCTCAGTACACCACCAGAAAGTGGTGCACTGCCAGAGCCAGAAGTAAAGCTACTCGGGGTCAAAGTCCAGAGGAGCACCGTCACCACAATGTCCACGGTAGTAGCTTGCAGCACTGCTCTCCAGTGGGTCAGGCGGCCGGTGAACCACCGTCGCAGCACCCAGGGAGTGCAGTACTGCATCCAGAGTGACGGGGTCCAGCTCGGATATACCGGGGTAGATGCATAAGTCTCCCCTGCACAGCACAGGCTGCGGTGCAGCCCGACCCGATACCTGTACAGAGTCGATGTCATTGGCCGCCGTTGTCGCGAACTTATGCACGAAGCGTCCACACAAAGCACAACCCTCTAGCCCTACTACTAGACAGTCTTACTTATTGTCAGTGCCTATACAACACAAGCTCGACTTTGCATATGTTTCCTTATATGACTGCACAGTTATCTTGCTACTGTGACTATACAAAATCTCAAAATTTTTGATATCTCTTTATCTCTTCTCACCACTTGTGCAAGCTCTTTTTCTCAACATGAAAAAGACTGTTAATTACAGTTCTGACGCAGTCGCACAAGGAGAAGTCCACAAAATGTATGTCTTTACAAGCATAAGAATACTGTATCTTATTAATTATCTCATAACACTGCTGTTTTCGCGGTCTCAAGCGAGTCCTGGTTATTCTCGGAATCACTGTTATGAAGGCAAAACAAAAATGAGCGTCCGCTCACTCTCACTACGCCGCCCTACTTATTCTCGCTATCTCCAAACAAGTGTAACACCCATCCGTATTTCCGTATCTCGTCACTGTCATAACTCCTCGCGCGTATCGTACTGCGCGTGTCATACGTTCGTCACAGAGACTGCTACAGCAAGTGTCACAACCCGGCTGAGGTACACGATAAGCCGTGGTTTGTGACAGCTGTCGCGAACTTATGCACGAAGCGTCCACACAAAGCACAACCCTCTAGCCCTACTACTAGACAGTCTTACTTATTGTCAGTGCCTATACAACACAAGCTCGACTTTGCATATGTTTCCTTATATGACTGCACAGTTATCTTGCTACTGTGACTATACAAAATCTCAAAATTTTTGATATCTCTTTATCTCTTCTCACCACTTGTGCAAGCTCTTTTTCTCAACATCCCCCATCTGTAGCTGCCACCGGTAGCACAGACATTAGACAAGAGCTTGCTCAGCATCTTCTGTTGTAACGCCATCCATTGCGAACTTGCCCATGCTGAAGGTAAACATACCCACTCCAGAAGCTTCTCCTCCTCGCAACATCCTGGCTCTTGTCAAAGGGTTGCGAAACACCATGACCCACATGCATCTTCTGCCAATAGGTCCATGCTCCAAATGCCCAATCACATGTAAACGTCCAGCGTGACACAGCTTACGAAAGTATTGTGCCCTGCTCTCTGTCATATCTGTCATGTAGTGCGATGGCACATGAATACAAGCCACCACTCGGCTGGCCAGTACTGCCAACGGCAACGCAATATCCAGCACTGCGAACCAGGGTGAAGTTACCACTGCGTCACACACCCCATACTTCTCCTTCCAGGCTCGATAATTGCCCGGTTGTAAAGCATTAAGGGCTTCGTGCCACTTCAACTGCGGATTCCAATCATTATTCATGACCTTCAGATGAGGCCACTCCAGTGACATAACCTTGCCAATGACACCTGTGCCAGCCCAAGGATCCCATACCTGTGTGATCTTCTCCCAAGTCACCTCGTGCGCCAAACGCCTGACCTCCTGAGGAACTGTCATCACCAACTCCAAGCCCCAATCCAGTTGACTGGCAATCTTCACCTGAGCTCTGCTCAGTTGTGTGACATCTCCTCTCTTCTGAACTTCCTCGGGGCTCATGGCCTGCACCGTGGACGTCTTGCGGAGACTTCTCGCGCGAGCGTGCTGTTCTGCACACTTCCTGCTCAAGATGGTACGATGGCCCTCATGCCAGAATCCTGGCATCACTTCTGTGATCACTCTGCTGAGCTCCTCCTGGCTTCCCCAGGCCACTCTGTCAGGAAGATCCCCCATGCTCCCTTCTCTGCTGAGCATCTGCCGCGAGCTCAGCGCCTGCCATGGGTCTTCACGTCCCGGCCTCACTGCACGATGCGGACCCACGTCTGCAGGCAACAATACCACATCTGATCCCAGCTTCTCTCTCAACTGCAACTCCATGGCCGCCATCTTGTCAACGATTGACGCGCTCACCTCGGCGGCAGCTGCCACCACAGTCCCACCTAAGCACTTGGGACATTGCCAGTCCCCTTCAGGTACTCCATCCAGCGCCGGGTTCAGACACCACGTGTGATAACCACGGTTACAGGTGTCACACAGCAACATGGCTGCCTCCCCATCTGTTCGCATGCACGCCTCACACGCGAGATGCTTGCTGGGAATGGCTGCACTGCAGTCGTACTGGTCTTTCACTTGTAAGTGACATGGCGCAATACTTTGCACTGTGCTCTTCTCCCGCAGCTTCGTGCTGTCCTCCAGCACTACCACTCCATCTCTTTGCACCTTGACTATCTTCAGGATGGCTGACTTGGTGGCCACCTCCATGCCAGAGCGCGGTTGCTGTCGTATATACACGAAATCGCCTGCCTTGAACTGGTGCGGCTTCGGTTCGTAGCTGCCACTCCTCCTGTGCTCGTACCTCAAAGTGTCGCGGTGCTGAGCGATCTCCAGGTTGCACCCTGCATGTACCATGAGCCTCTTCACGATGGCGGCTCGCTGTAACAGATCATCAGCCAGTGTCTTCTCCTCCTGCTTCCCAAAGTCCAACTCGGGTCGAGCACGAAGATCCGGTGGCACCGTGGCTTCCTGAGCGAACAGCAAGGTGAATGGCGCCACTCCAGTGGACTGCTGCCTAGCTGCGTTGTAGCTGAGTACGAGTGACCAGAGCATCTCATCCCACTCGAAGTCCAGGCCCTTGTCGAGGGCCATCTTCTTGAAGCAAAACTTGAGGGTGCGTACCACCCGTTCAGTTAAGCCATTGCTCTCTGGGGAACTCGGTGAAGTCACTCTCCGGTCAATGAGACACTGCTCGCATAGAGCAGAGAACTCACCTTCAAACTCTGTGCCCCCATCCACCAAACATTCTGCGGGCGCCCCAAACACGGATAGGACATGATAGCGAAATGCGTTGGCGATGGTGGCGGCCTCCTTGTCGGGGATTGGAACGCACACAACGAATCGCGTGTAGTGCTCAATCATGACCAAGACGCGTTGGTTCCCAGCCTTCGTGACGCGTTTCGTGGGCCACGCTAAATCCAGGGACCAGCGATACATGAAGGACTTGATCTCCAGCGGCGTGAGATTCGCCTCCTCCCGTGCATAGTGCGTCTTCACCCTCTGGCAAGTCTGGCACTGAGTGACCACTGCTTGCACATCCTGTTTGATGCCTGTCCAGTAATGGCGTTGCCACAACAGGTTCAATGTCCGCCTGATGCCCCAATGGCCAGTCCTCTCATGGTACTCACGCACCAACTGAATCCTGTCACAGGGCTTGGGCACCAGCAGCTCCTTACCACTGACAGTGACCATGTATAACTCGCCCATGAGCTCGTCCCAACGGTGACGCGCTGCCCTCTTCCTTACCCTGTGATATTCCTCCTTGGGCACTTCCACTCTTCCTCCTGTCTTGATCCACGCGAGGCATAGCTCGTCCTCGTGTATGTCGGGATGTCTTTCTCGGAATGACTCCTGGTTGGTTACGCTGGCTAGCATGGCAACCATCCTCGTCGTGTCGGGCAGCTTAGGCAGCCTCATCTCTTTCTCCTTTGTCACTGGTGCCCATTCTGGGGCTGAACTTGTCTCTGCTGGCTTGTCTCCAGGTCTTGAAAAGGCCTGCCGGTGACGTGCCTCGTAGCCCGCGAGCTTCATGGAGGCAATCTTCCACTGCCTGCGGCGTGGAACAGCGTCGGCGGTGCCTAGCCCCTGTGTACCTTTCTGTCCTTGGCTGCACATGCGTTGCAGTCGTTCTTCCCAGTCCTGATGGCTGAGGCGTCGCGCGACTTGCTGGGTGTAGCCGTTGGAACTGGTGATCCACTCTGCTAGTTGGGCTCGCACCGGCTCAGCCGTGTCCTCGGAGGTGGCAGCCACCTTGGTGGCTTTCGCGATGGGGATGGCAACTAGCGTGCCATGTTCCTCCTCCTCACTCTCCTCACTCTTCGGCAGTTTGGTCGTGCTGACCTCGGCAATCGCATACAATAGCTCCATTGCTCTTCGGTCCATAGCAAGGCCAAGCACTCCTGCCAATTCTTCGTCTTTCATGCCATGTGCCGCGCGCAGCTCACCTGCGCTGTACCCCATGGCCACTGCCTTCTCGTCCAGGTTAACCTCTCTGGTCTCCCCCACTTCATCATCATCTCCCTCCCTCACCACTGTGCCTGCGCGAGGCGCGCGAAAAGCACGAGAGTCTTGCGTCGCCAAGATGGTTGGCAATACTCTCATGGGCTCCCCTACAACGTTGGCGGTGTAGTGAGGCTTCCTGTCTCCTGTGACGACCCTGCGCGGCTTCCAGCCTCGCTGCAGAATATCGCGCACGTATCTGTCTGGTGGTCTGTCCACCCGCTCCATCACCAGATTGAACTGCTGATTCTGGAACAGATTGCTCCAATATGCTCGTAGACGATGCGCGTATGATCCCGCGCGCGCCGCGTCAAAGGACACCGGCTGGCCCACCACGCTGTTGATGATGGGGAACACCTCCTTCCTGATCTTCGAGTTCTCCCTGTGTGACAGCGGAGAAACGTTTTCCAGCACATATGCTGGCGGTCTCTGAGGCTGCAGCTGTTGCAGCGTGGAGAGGACTCGCACTGCCTGGTAGAACAGTCTGCTGTGCCTGCCCTCCAGACCAGCCAGCTTGCCAGCTGGTGACAGGTCCTGGCATGGATATCCACACACCATGACCCACTGCTCTCCACTCAATGCCCCTGCATGTACAAGGTCAATGAGGCTGGTGTCTTCGATGTTGCTGGGCAGTTGCTCCAAGTGGGCTGCCTCGGCTCGGAACAAGTCAGGATGACGGCGACTGAGCGCCATGCACCTGGCCCTGGCTACCGTCTGGCTGGACTTCGAGATGTCCTGGTAGAGGTACTTGTTAACCTTAACTCCGCAGCGCAAGAGCATCTCTAGTCCAGCACACAGGCCCCCACACGGCTCATAGCAGACCACGCCCTCTTCTCTGGCTTCCTGGAAGAAGCTCTTGTCAATCACTCTCGTGTCGATCTTCTTCGGCACTTTGAGCTTACCACCCTCCATGGTCTCGTCGCCGTATATCGCTGGTGAGCCTCCGGAATGCATACCCCTGATCGGCCGTACCTGGCTGAGGGCATCCCAGGCGACCCGAGTCAACCTGCCCGAGCACCTGGCCACTTCCGGGTGGTCAGTGTCAAACATGACCCCCTTGTTACACTCCAGCTCTTCTTGGTAGTGTACATCAAACAGTCGATGGACTGCACTGGTCCCCAGCTGCTCCCTGACCATGTTCTCGCAGTAGTTGGCCACCTGAGCTTCTGGGCTTACTTCGGGGCCAAGTGGTGGCTCCCTGGTCACTTCCCAGCAAATGGCGTCTGTGAAGCAGCGCGTTGGCCTCTCGGCACGCCCCGCTTCCCTGGCTCGGTCCCCTTCACGGTCCAAACGGGCACCAGTCTCGTCTGCGGTGCTGGGCAGTGGGTACCTGGATGGCACATCCGCGTTCTCATTCTTCGGACCTGGTCGGTACTGGACCGTGAACTCAAACTCCTGGAGGCTGATGGCCCAGCGTAGGTGTTGACCTTGTAGGTCACCCTTCTCCATGAGTGTTGTGAGCGGCGAATGGTCGGTGATCAGCGTGAAGTGGACCCCGTGCAGGTACTGTCGTAATGTGCGGATGGCCCACACCACTGCCAGCATCTCACCCTGGAAGCTCGCGTACTGTCTCTCGGTTTTCGACAGCGAGCGGCTGATGACCACACAGATGTGTTCTACGCCATTCTCGTCCTTCTGCCCCAGCACTGCGCCAATGCCATGGTTGCTCCAGTCTGTGTAGAGGAAGATGGGCTTGCTGTAATCAATGGGCTTCAAACATCTCCCCGAACACAGGGCATCCTTCAATGCTTGTAATGCCTGGTCCTGATCCTTCCCCCAAGCTCCCTTGACATCCAACACTTCCTTTCTGAGCAGGTCGTTCAATGGTCGTGCCATCTCTGAGTAGTTGGGTCCCATGGGTTCCCCCACCAGACCTTTGTAGTAGTTCATGAGTCCAAGGATGGAGCGTACTCCAGTTTTGTCCTCGGGCTTGGGCAGCTCTTGGATGGCCTTGCACTTGATGTCCTGCGCGCCAATGGTGTTATAGCCGATGCGGTAGCCCAAGAAGTCCACCGTGGCTGACCCGAAGGTTGACTTGCCCGAATGCAGACGTATCCCTGCATCTCCCAAAGTGCGAAGCACGGCTTCCACATCCTTGATGTGCTGCTCAGCGGTGTCTGAGTATATGCACACGTCATCGACGTACGCCACCGTGCAGTGTTGCAGATGACGTAGCTCGTAGTCCATGATCCTGATGAAGGCTGCAGTTGCTCCAGCTGCTCCAAACGGCATGGATGTGTAGCGATAAAGCTGGTTGCCCCACCAGAACGCTGTCTTGTCCCTGTCCTCCTCAGTGGTCATGGGAATCTGGTGGAACGCCTTGGTCGCGTCCAGGGTAGTCTTGAACTTGGCCTTGGCCACGCGCTGGTAGAGCTCTTCTGGACGGTGTGGTAACGTATTATCCTTCAGCGACAACCGATTCGTAGATCGGAGGTCGACGCAGAATCTCGTCGAGGTCCACTGTCCAGTGTCGTGATCCTTCTTCCCTGCAACCACCACGTTGCTGGCGTGTCTGCAGTGCTGCGAAGCCGGCTCGATGAAGCCATATTCCAGCAGTTCCTTGCAGTGCAGGTCGATGATCTCCTGCTCTCCCGGGCTGTACTTCCTCGGTCGTTGGTAAGCTACCTTAGTCTCGTCCTTGAAAGGGATGGCGAAGGTCGCATGTGTCGCGCCCCCATGGTAGCCTTTGATGTCCTGCGGCTTGTTGGCGAAGCAGTAGCTGCACCTCCTTACCACGTTGCGCATCTCCTCCCAATTCTCCTCGGTGAACTCGGGATGTCCTCCAAAGGTGGCATTGAGCTCGGTGTCCAGCCACGCGGCCTCGTCCTTGGTGACCCTGGTCGTGCCCCCTGGCTGTAACGTGTCCAGCACCGTGTGTGGGAGCACCTCGTCTTGCTCTGCCACCATAGCCTCCCATCCGGTGTCCCATTGGCGCGAAGACCTCTGGTCTTCCCAGGCAGTCCTGGCAGATCTGATCTGCGAGCTCGAGCACGCGTCCATCGTCAGCACGCCCTGAGGCTCCCCAGGGGCCACGACGGCCACCCAAGCAGCCACCGCTAGCAGCAGCAAAAGTTTTAAAATTCTGCCGGTACCCACTGGTTTAACTGGAGGGTGAAGGGTCAGTATGCAAGTCAACATCTTCCACCCCCCTTGCATACGGCCCAGGCCTCCTCCTGCAGACACGTAGACCACCAGCGCCAAGACTGATATCACATAGACACAGTGCGCCACTCGGTAGCAAGCGGCAGTGAACTGCAGGCGCTGCAGTCGAGCGGCAAAGCGCGGCTTCTGCATGCGCCGCGGAACAGCGGCCAGCGTAGCCGGCCCGGCGGCCAAGATCCGCTGGGCGACCGCCAGCGCGCGACCCACCTGAGTCTCCAGCGCGGCGAATGTGCCACCATCTTGAACTGAGCCGGAGCATGGCAACCCATGGTGGACGATGTGGGCGCCAACCGTCAAGACGCACCCCAGAGTGCCGACCATGCGTGTGAAGTGCATGGCGAGGCAGAACCGTATCAACGGCACGTACCACAGCCCACGCTGAGCGTGATGGAGCCCAGCTACCTCAAGAGCGCCCTTGGCCAACAGCAGTAGGTGCCTGGCCAGCGCCAACAGCACTCGCAGAGGCGCCTGTTGATGTGCCCATGGCTCGAGTGGCGTTGCGCGCACGGCCCACAACGCGCGTGCCATGGCTCTGCGGGGCGCCTCAGCGTGGAATGCCCAGCAGGCGACGACCTCACCAAGAAACCTGAATACCTCCATAGCCATCCATACTGCCATCACTGCAAAATGAGGCAGCTGCGGCCAATGCAAGCGCACGAACACCCCCACGAGCAGGAAGCACACCTGAGTGCGCTTCGCCCGCCTATCATTGGCGGGCTGCGTGCCCGGCTTTTCGCCGGGGCTGCTTCTCAGTAACGGGCGCGCCGGGCTGCAGCTGGCCCGGTGCCCCCTTGAAAAGGCCCCAGTGCGCTCTCCCTTCTCCTCTCCTCCCAGATCTCATCATAACTTTGGTGTCTCTGGGGAGCCCGCGACGCGCCCATGCCGGCATGCCGACTGCGAGACGCGTCCTGACGATGAGCGCCTTCCTCGGGGCTAGGAGATCTCCTCCTGCGCTGACCAGCCCGTGGTGAACTCTGCTGTGCGGCACCCCCAGTTGGACTCTGCTGGCGCGCTGCAGGTTGGCCTGAAGGTCGAGTGTCGACATGCGCAACGAAGCCACTGGAACGTTCCGGGCTGCTGGGTGCTGTAGAGCTCGGGGTTGATGGCACGTATGAAACGGAGTCCGGCTCTTGTGCAGCCGGAGGCACGGCTTCAGTCTGCTGCGTGCAGACGGAATGTGCAGGGGATCTCAGAATGTCGTGGATCGAATGGTGCTCAGGTCTCTGTGCCATGTTGCACTCCAAGCCCATGGTCGATATCCCGCCGAGAACTCGGCCAGAGTAGGGTGCCGGCGTGGTCGTCCCCGTTCCAATCCTCGCAGTTGCGCGGGCAGTACGAGGTCGTTCTTCATATTCTCTGATGATCGCCAAACTGGCAGACAGCCCAACCAGTCTTTCACTGATGACCTCCACGCTGTCTTCATCCTCTGTCAACGGCGACGGTGTTCTGGTGCGACCCGTGTGAGTGCTCACACCCTCAACAGCCGCGAGGTCGGATGAGTATCCTGAGATGCTGCCATCTTCCTCCTCACTTGGGTCCAGGCACCTCATGAAGTCGTTTCGAAGACGCGCCTGCACCTCTGCCCGACGTGCCTCAGCCAGCAACGCCGGGCCCACCGAGGACGTGAACGCAGACAATGGTTCTCGGTGCATCACCGCCACCTTGTTCCAGGTCTCCCAGCTGCAGCAGTCAAACTTGCGCGTGCCTGAGGAGAGGTACTCCAAGGTGAACGCCATGCTGCTGGGCCCCTGCTCACTGTAGTAGCGATTGTCCTCAAAGAGGTAATACACGGCCTTGGACCGGGCGTTGGCACGGGTCTTGAAAACCCGTAGGGTGCCCTGCCGTGGGCCATCGCTCAAAAGGCTTCTGGCGATCTCCAAGAGCTGAGTGCGATCAACCAGATGTGTCATATGTTTCTGCAAGGTGCCGAGGAGTCCTCCCGTGCAGCCTTTCGACTGCCCACCCAGAGGCAGAAACTCTTCCCTTCGTCCCACTCCTGCGGAGGAAGCGTACCGGTGCAGGGTCTGGTTGCTGAGTTGCTGCGTGTGCACCCCCCTTCCTCGCTGCGCGAAGGGCTTCCCGAGCTGGAACTCGATCTTGCCCATGAAGCAACGGTACTGGATGAGGAAGACCGTCTGTCCCTGCAGCGCCATGAACTCCGAGATCTCTCCCAGGTCCAGCCAGTCGGCTTCTCCAGCTGTGTTCTCGCTGTGAGTGGGCGACTCCGGCTCGTAGGTGCCCTGGAACACTGCAGCGTGGTAATCCAACATGGCAGGGTCGAAGACGCCGTTGGGCCAGGTTTGATGCCGTAAACGAAGCGGTGCAGAAGATGGTGGCGGTGCGGAGCCAGATGGCCCTGCCTCATCCCCCCTGACCGTCTTCGACGTCTTGAGAGTCTTGGATGTGCGCACTGGAGGGTTTCTTCTGGCCCCATAAGTGTCCAGCGCGTCCTGTGCTTGCTCCTCTGTCTTGCATGCTCCGAGCATCACTCTCGGGTTGTCCCCCAGATGCAGGTACTCCACGGCGGCAGCGTTCGTGCTAAACACCTCGCCATTGCCTCCTTCCCCATCTGTCACCGGGTAGAACTTCCCCACCTTGTCCGCTGCGTCTGACAGCGTGAGCTGCGGGATCACATTCACCTCGCTCGCCACCTCCATATCGTACCTCACCTTCAGACGAGCTCGAAGGTCAACGATGTCCACTCGCTGTACATACTTTAGGTGCTGGTACTGCCAGCGCTGGTCCTTCTCATAGTAAAAAGGCAGCTGGAACTCGCCAGTCATCTTGCCCATGGGGTTCATGATGGTGACGCCTTCCATGGTGTGACGTACCATGCGCTCCATGAGATCCCATTGGGCGCGAGTGTGCTCGCTGAGTACGCAGAACTGGCGCGCCACCTTGTCCCACATGAGCTTGCCCGTCACGACTCCTGGGTACGTCTGATGGGTGTTGAGGACCTCCTGAACACTCGCCATCGTGTACCTTCCTGCCTCCCGATGGGCACCACAGTCAGGGAGTGGGACCTGGTCGTTGTCCTTCCTGCCGCTCGGCCTCGTGGTCCAGGTTTCTGAGGGTATCTTCGTCTCCTTGTCAACCTTCTGGTCCACCAACGTAAAGTCGGGCCACAGTAGCTCCGTCTCCAGGATGGTCTTGTATTCTCCACATCGCGGGAACTTGACCTGCACAAATCCTGCGTCTACACCCCCTCCATCGCCCTCTTCGCAGAGTGTGCACAGACGAGCATAGCCCGTGCGGTCGATGTACAAGCGCTGCTGAGACCAGCTACTCTCCTTGTCTTGGTAGTCCCACGGGTTCACTGCCATGCCCCCCCATGGCTGTACGCTGGCCAGCTTGAAGGCAGCTTCGCTCTCGGCCTCCTGCCTCAGCGTGAGGTCTGGATAGCGAGGGTCTGACTGAGTTGTGGTCAGGCTGGCTTGAGTGCGGGACTCCCTCGCATCTGGCTCTTCAGCACTGGACCACTCACCCCTGGTCGCCACATTGGCTTCCCGCTGGCTGCGTGATGATGCTTGTAGCATGCCCAGCATCTGGTCTGTCAAGGACGTACCAGGCGGAGGAGGTTCGTACGTTGCGTTCTCGGCGTGTAAGCTGACCCGCCCAGTGAGCTCGACTTGCATCATTGAGCTGGGTTTCAAGAAGCCTGCCTCCACCATGGACTGGCAGCGCGCCTCGAGCCTCTCCCTCTCATCCGAGTTGAACCTTCTCAGCCTCATCTCCTCTAGCCATGACGCCAGGCTCTCCATCAGCTCGGGGTGGTTTCGCGAGAATGCACAAGGTGCAGGCGAACACCTTTCCCCTGCGAGGGCCAGACGGTCCTCTCCCCTCGTGTCCAGGGACACTGCTTCACGTGGTGGTAGCTCGCAATCATCAAAAGCGGGGGCAAGAGTGCGCGCTGTCGCGGCCTCAACGTCGAAGATCTCGGTCGCCAGGCACACTCTCGGGTCTTCATTCCGCTTGCTCCTTGCATCGACGGGCGGCGTCAACTCGATCAATGGCAACGTGACCTTCTCCTTCATACCCAGTGACACCGCGGCCTCAGAAGTAGCAATGCCTCTGTAGAGGTCGATGGTCAACTTGAGGGCGTTCTTCAGGGGTCCAGTGCCCACCAAGAAGTCCCACGTCGTGTCATTGGTGTAGGTGACGAAGGCGTGGAGCCGATGCAGAGTCATGTACGGCGTGCCCGCAGCGAGAACCACATCCACGTAGCAGTACTTCGTGAATTCCGCAGGGCTGCCATCACATCTCGCCACCCTGGCCCCTGTCTCTGCATCAAAGATGGTCAAGCCCAGCCTGTTGGCTGTCCTGATTGGGATAATGTTGCAGTTGGCCCCCGTGTCCAGGAGAAGCGCTTTGTACAACATAAGCAAGCCTCCAGAGGCCATCAGCGCCATCCCTTGTGCCAGAGAATCGTTCAGGAGCTTGCATACAGGCTGGACCTGCGCCATGGCAGTGAGCTGTTCCTCTGTAAGGCCACTGAGCATCTTCTTCTTCAATAGCTCGTACGCCTTAGCGTCCATGGTCCCTGCGTGCAGCTCACCCCTCTCGCTGAAGTCTCTCACCCCGTAGCTCTCCTGGACGGTGGCCGCTGCAGCTGTTACACGCACCGTCGTCCTCTCCTTCCTGGGCTGCTCCACCATGTCCTCCGGCATCTCATCCAGAGGAATCTCTTCTTCGTCACTGTCGTCGCCCGACTCCATGCCCGGGCAGTCATCATCCTCGTCGCTGGTGTCCTGGCAGTCTGCTGCTGAGGCTGTCGGCACGGGGAGCTGGTCGTTCTCAGCCAGTTCCACCAAGGTCTCCACACCCCTTGGAGCTGATATGCGACCTTCTGCTACGAGTCCAGCAGCTAGCTTGCGGAAAGCTGCTCCCAGGCTCTTGATCACGGAGGCCATGAGCTGCACCTTCCTCTGCATCTCGTCCGCCGCAGGCGCCATGGGCACCTGTGCGTCTGCCTCGTACTCCTCGGGTGTCTTCACTGGGAAGCCCCTCATGCGCTGGGTACTTCCCAGGGCTACTGCTGGAGCCGCCGTGAGTTCAGACTCCACACTCTTGCACAGCGTCTCGGGGAGTGCCCCCAGACCCAAGGTGTTGAGGGCGCTCGAGAGCTCCTCTTCGCCCATCTCCTCGGCCATGGCTGTGAGTAACTCGGTTGGAGGGCCAGACGACACTCCTACCCCTGCGCTGCCATGGTGGTGCGCGCATGTGTCGACGGTGTGCGTCTCCCTCTCCGCGACGTGCGCTGCGACTGGTTCCCCGTCGGAGCCCTCATCCTCGGACAGCACCTGCGACTTCACGCTGCCCGCACGACTGGCCGTCTTCCTAGCAGCCACCATGCCCTGGTACTCTGCTTTCAACGCCTCGGGATTGCCAGTGGCGCTCTTCTGCTTGTCCTCTGGTGGCTGTTTGGCTCTGTACTTGTCCTTCTCTTCGTTGGACAGCTGCTGCCAGTCCGTCACCAGGATGCCCCAGTCAGAGTTCTTGAAGCGGTTCTTCAGGTTATACATGCGCAGAGCGGCGTTCTCCGCGTCCCACCACTTGCTGGAACCAAGCCTGCTTTCGTGGAATCCAGCAGGCATCTTGACGTGTTTATAACCACTCCTGCACTGCTCGGGATCGGACTCATGCCAGCCCCCTCCAAAGCAGCGCAAGCACTTGGGCTTGTCGTTCGTACGCACGCCCTCTGCTGGCGGTGGTGTCTTGTTGTAGGAGGCCTTCTTAGCCCTTTCGGCCACATTCACCTCCTTCTTCATCTTCTTAGAAGGTGATGCATCTACCTTCTTGCTGTTCTCCGGTTCGCCTGACTGCGCCACCTCAGAGGATTCAATCTTCTTGATCGAGTTCTTTATGGCCTTGAGGTCAAGGCCATGCTGTCGCGCCTCCCAGGTGGAGTACTGGCAGCCACATCGTCTGGTGATCTCCTGGAGGAAGGTGAGGATCCAAGACTCTGCATCGCCCTTGAGCTTGTCTTGAACCTCGA